>CP092881.1:71404994-71664448 GCA_030710605.1 Cordylochernes scorpioides
CCAGTTTAATCTACCATACGCGTCTATAATAGTTTCCTATTTTGATGGTAGATAAAACTGGCGAAACCGCTGGGAGGGTTCACCACTGATGAGACAGGCCTTCCCATTAATTTTTCCATTGCAGTAAGGGCAGTAGAAATTGTTTTATGTTGAAATGAATCATACGTGTCTATAATAGTTTCGTTTTTTGATAACAGATGACGCGCTAATGCATCTTAATATTATTCAATATACAGTATATATATAATATAGATTTATTAGTATTAAATTCATCTGTTTCAACTTGTCGATATTATATTGAAAATTTTATTAATAAATTGAATATATTCCAACTAAACTCTTGACTAAACATCTATTAAAGATTTATTGAACCCCTGTATATATAACCTGGGGGCCAAAGAGGTCTTTGACATTGAGCTAAGGCCTCGTTAAAAAAAGACAATAAACAATAACCAGAGAGTTTTTTAGAATATAAATTGAGTGAGAGAGATTAAGAAAAACTTTGATACATCGTATATTGCCATTGTAAAAAATTAATACTTATCATCATCAATAATATTAAAAGTAAAATGAAGATTTTTTAAAGAAAAATATACTTCAAACAATAACGAAAATTTCATGATAGTTCTTGTTTAAAATTGGTAATCTATCTGTCCCTATGTATATATGGTCCTGTTTGAACGTGCAAAGGTTTATGACCAATGAGGGTTTTTATATTATATTCATACCAATGTCCTGAATGTGAATTAGCCACGATTTCTCTGTAATACTGGGAGAATCTTTGATTTAGAAAACATAGGAAAACGGGAAGTGTATAGTGTAGAGAAAAAGCTATCCAAATATTCGTTACAAAGCGAGGTTTTCCTATTTGGTGCGCAAAGATAACTTCGTGTTTTTATTTCATTTATTTTCGGCCTGACACTGAGTAGTGCTCCCAGTCTTAATGACAAAGGCAGACGCATACTACTTGAAACTGTAATGATGGTTGTCAGAAACACATTATTGACTGTATTGACTCATCCATTGATGAGCTCTACTTATCCCCGGTAGACACCATCAGAAGTCTCAAGCTTTACAAACTTGATACCCTAATATGATTGAGTGGAGATAAGAAAAATAAGAAAATTTCATTTATTATCAATTTACATAAACAAAAATTTACATATTGCTTTGTTTTTCATCGATTTCTGCGTCTTAAACGCCAGCTATTCATAAGTAATACTTGATATTACAAGTCGATGATAGCATACGGGCTGGCTGACCAGCGCTTCCAGAATCGCAAAGTTGAAATTTAGCTTAATTGCCTCGTACCCAAAACATTTTTATATGATGGAATCCATAAAATGCCTACATTATAGGAGAAAATTGTTTGTATCTAACAATGATAATTATTTTTAATAAATGTCTTGTATAAATGTGTGTTAATTTCATTAGATTTTCTAACCGGAAAAAAACAACGCGGAGTCATAATTTCGCATCCAATATAAGAGATATGAGAGAGTTCCATTGTTTTACTCCAGACCAAGTAATCAGGTTTCTCCCAATTTCCTGCACAACAAGCTGCCACGGCGCCACATTTCAAGGCAGGAAACGGAAATGAGTAAAGCCTCTAGTCTTGTGGCCACAAGGTCACCGTTCTGATTCCAGCACCTTCAATGGCCAACCTTACTCGCTTCATTGAGGAAATTGAACCTTTCGTTTTTATAAATTCGCAATTCGCTAAGGAAGAGTTTATTTTATCACGAAAATACAAGCTTTCGTATGTAACAGCCCTTCGACAGGTTTACACACACCCATACAGCTTTATTAATACCACCGGTATTATACAGACTCACCACAGGAAGTATAGATGGAGCTCCTGTACTCCGGGCAGCGCAGCACCCAACAATAGCCTTCAGATTAGACCCATGTCCAGTGGCCACACCGTGCATAGGTCAAGGTTAGCGTATCACTGAAAAGGCGATTGTGGAATCAGCTGCGCTCTTGTCTTCGCTTATCTCATCCAAATTGACCACAACATTCGGCGGTTCTATACCTTCGACAGGTTTATATTCCTGCTATTCACATATAAATCTATGTAATGTGGTGAGATCCTGTTGACTCTCGCTATACTGTGTTGACCGAGAGGAACAGTCAGGATAAGTTTTCCAGTACCTCTCTGCACCTTGAAAGACCTTTAACAGTTCTCACAAAGTACAGGCAGTCGTGGTCGAGGCAGAGTGGAAAGCTTGAGAATGTCCATACAAAAAACGAAGACACAGTTGCAATAACAAAGTTTCGTGAACAGATAAAAGTGGAGCTAGGAGCGAAATATGGAGATAGAAGAGTTCTTACTGACTACATGGTGGATGAGGTGGACCTGGGGTACAACCGACGAGGGCTCACGCAGATGGTGAAGTAACTGTCAAGTGACTATATTTTTGGCTAAAGATGGGGGCCTTTTATATTTTTCCGAGAAAGGGAGTGTTGCATTTCAACAGATGCACACGAGGGTGGATCACGGGTGAAATTTACAACTGGCGCCGTGGCAGTTTCCATCTTTAGACCTTGTTGTGGGAATTCTAAATCTATCTCGATTTTAGACGTTATGACTTCTATCTCTTGCTTCAGCTCAACTCTTAATCTATTACAGAGTTTTATTTATTTATCCTCAGTTTGTACACAGTACATTACATATGATGATGTAATGACACATGTCAATCATGCGTATAATCATTTACAGATGTGTTTCTATTATACAACATGAAAAACTTGTTATAAGTTATATACAATATGGGGTTGTTGGTTTAAATTACCATATCTACATATCAAATTATTCTTGATAATTATGTATTCTCATATATTACAGGGTTTCCCAAAATAAGGAAGTTAATGTTTAATTTATCCTAACACGAAAGTACTGAACAGCAATAAATTAATTAATGCGTTTTCGGATTCTCCATGTTTTATATACCATTATAAGACGAAACAATTAAAAAAATAATAATAATAAAGGTCAGGTGTTGGTATTAAAATCAAATCATGTACTCGTGGTCAGGATATGCCTTTTTAATTAATGGCCAAATATCAGGGAACAGGCTAAATCAACGTTTATTTGATTTCTGTTCCACTAGATGGCATTCTACCATCTGAAAAGCTCATATGCTTGTGGTCGGGATAGACCTTTTTTGATTTTTTTTTTTTTGGTACCATTATGTTAAGTTTCAACTTTGTGTTAACTTATTTTGCCGTGTTTTAGGATGTTAAACAACCGTAAGGCAATTATAAGTTTTTAGAATCGTAGCTATGCCTGTCGAAGGGCTGTTACGACAGAAGTCTTGTATTGTCGTGATAAAAAAAGAAACACTTCACTCAGCAAATTGTATTTATAATTTTACCGAAGGAATTATAATACAGTTAAACCTGTCTATAGCGCTCCCTTTAAATAGCGCTTCCCTCTCTATAGCGCCCGATTTTAAATACGTAGTACGATGCGATTTACATTAAAAGTGATCTGTCTATAGCACCCTATTTTGGTGAGTCCCAAGAGGGGACGCTATAGATAGGTTTAACTGTATTAACATTTCGTTTTACCTTGAAAAGGTTCTGAAATATATAGTTTACTTTAACTTTACTTTCTAACGTTTTCTAGCTTATCCACACACTTGCAAATGAAGGGAGAAAGTCGAACTTATTCTTCGTTTCGATATTTATCAAAATGGTCCGAAACTCTAGGGATAATACCACAGCTAATGGGTCTCTTATATAGTTTTATATTTCGATCATCAAATATGGAAATCGACATTAAAAACTATTTTAGCGCGTGAGTCGGATTATTGCAATACCCTTCCAATTTTGTCTCATAGTATGAGGCATTATATTGTAGCGTAGAAATCAGGTCTTTGTATATCTTAAGATGTAAGCGTATTTATTGATGACGTCACCACGACCAGTCGACAATTATTAACAAACCAACCAAATTATCTACAGCTAGGGAATATCGAGCAAGCAAGCTAGGTAACTAAATGATGATTTTCAAAATAAAATAATAAATCTGTTTCAGATATTTTCTTTGAATGATATTAAATTAAATAATAAATTATTTCTTCGCCACAATATAATTACATTTCCTCTTTTTATTTTGTGGAAGCATAGGCGGAATAAATTAATAACATACATTTTTTTCTGAAAAAGGTCAAATATATATAGACACCTCTATTTGCTTGATTAAATATTTCCGTTATAAATAAATGAGTCTTAGGATATATTTAAAGTATTTCTAAGAGACTTTTTAACGTTTTTAAAGTGTAAATATGTAAAAATACCTCCTACACCTATATATATTGTAGGAATTTGCGAAACAATTGGCCTGATGATGAGCTGACGTTTGAAATCTTGCCATTTTTATTGAATAAAGAAACATTTTGCAATTATTTATATTGATATATATCGTTCAAATAAAAAAAAGGTTGATATCAAAATTTTCTTCATTTGAATCGAACAAACCTATTAAAGAACTTAGAGCGTATTATTTAGTTTTGTGATAAGACGCGCGTTTCCTAAAGTATAATTTATTAATTGAAAACTACAAATCAATTTAATATCCTGAAATAAAAAGTGATAAGAAACTTCCATATATATATAAATCAATTTGAAAGACAAAATATTAACAATTTTAGCGTTACTCACACAGAATGGTTTGGAAATTGATCAAATGAGATAAAGAAATGGAGTATATATAATACTTGCTAGTGCGCAGGCTTGAGCTCCGTGGGAGATGTGGAATCGAACCGTGTCTAAATACAGAACATCTGATCTTCGATTTTTACGGAGATTCCATCAACATCCTCCTCCGGTCTCTCTGGACTTTTATCTATATATTTGTTCTTAAAAATAAAGAAGGCATCTCCTGACCACGAGCACGTGTGCTTTTTAGATGGCAGAGCGCCATCTAGTGGAGCAAAAATAAACTAAATGTTTATTTAGCTTGTTGGGTGATATTTGGCCAACCCAATTTCTTGATAAATCAAGAAAAGCCATCCACGATTTGTTCTTTTTTTTCTTCTTTATAGTCCTAGCTATACTCAGCACATACTGTTTTATGATGCATTGCGCGCCATCTGTTATGAATATTCGAAACTATTATAGACGCGTATGATTCTTTTAAAAATTAAACAATTTCTACTGCCCTTTCTACAATGAAAAAATTAAATACCAATTCCAAGAGTCTAGCATCAGTATCACTATAAAAATGAAGTTACAAAAAATGCAATATAACAGCGGTATGGTAGATTAAACTGGCGAAATCACTGGGAGGGTTCACCACTAATGAGCCAGGCACTCTCTTTAATTTTTCCATTGCAGTAAGGACAGTAGAAATTGTTTAATTTTCAAAAGAATCATACGCATCTATAATAGTTTCGAATTTACGCATACTGTGTTATACAGCTACCTTTAGATACCTTTCTTGGAATTTGAATTAGAAAACTATGCAAGGAATATATATCACTCTTGAATAAAAGGACAGAATGTGTTACTATGTGAAAAAATAGTACAAATGTGATATTGTACTGGGATAAGGTGCATAAATTATGAAAATATTCCTTATCTTGAAACTGAAAGTTGCTGATGGCTTGCACCATCTATCGGAATAAAACCACGTCCGTGGTTAGCTTTTCTTGATTAATCAAGAATGGGTAATTGACCAATTCTGGAATAATTAGAAATCAATGAGAATAGTTGATATTTATTCCGATAGATGGCGCAAGCCATCAGCAACTTTCAGTTTCACGATAAGGAGATGCCTTTTTCAGAATGTTACTATGTTATTACATTGAAGTATCAAAACTAAAATATCATTATAAAATAGAAAAAGAAGATATTTTAAAATTGTAAATTTTTAAAGAATGTGCTCAATAAATATTTGAATAACCAAGCTCAGGAATAAATAAAATAGCGTCGTATACTAAAACATTCGACGAGCCTCTGGGTAAAGAAATATTGACTCTGGTCCATACTCAGCACATTTTCCTTCTTTACCCCACAGCAGACCTGGAGAGAATACATTCTATATTTATTGTAGATGTCTCTAATTGTATTGAGAAAAGAATATAGAATTATGATATATCCGGGGAGATAGAAACGACATCCTAGAAGCAATGGCCACCCAGACCTTTCGGTCCATAAACCGGCATGCGAAGCATGCCCTCTGCTGCTATAAGCCACCGTACCAAAGGAATGATGCATTCTCCATGTACCGAGCGGTCATTGTTTGGCTCCTCGCGCCCGCCATTATGGTCTGGCTCCATGGGGATGACCAATCAACCCACAGGCGTCTCCGAGAGTTCATGGCAAGGTTGCTGTCCGAGCCCTCCCGTTCGGACTTGGTTTAAACCGTCCTACGCACCAATAGAACTCCCCCCCCCCCCTTTGGCCCTCGTACCCTTTGTTCACAGTACTCCCTGAATCTGCCGACGAATCAAGGACCTCTGAGGTTCCGAGGTTGACACAGGGAACCGCGCGAAGGCGGGAGGGTGGTAATACTGTGTGTACCCCTTGGTTTTTCATGGCGCGCACGGCAAGGACAGATAGAAACGACAGACACTCCCAATAATAGATAGAGCACAGAAAGACACATAGAACACCACAGTTCTTATCTAGTTCTCAGTAACTAGGTCCGTTGTCGCCATTTGGTGGAACGTCGGCAGATTATCTTTCTCTATAGCAGGTAACGTTGAAGTTGGAACCTTCCAAGAGACAATATATAAACTGACGAATCATTTCTTTTCTCATTTCATTCGTTTTTATAAAATATATTGAAATGTTTCATGTAAATTATGGAAAAATGATAAATATACATAGTAACCATATACTCCCACCCTCAACTTAACCCATAATTTATTTTATTTCAAAAAACAAAAAACGTCGATTCGCATTTTTTTAAAACAGAAACAGCCATAAACATTATACACGAAAATAAAAAAATAGAAACAATATATAAGTTCCAATGTTATAACCTCTGCAATATCTTAAGGAAAAAAATTACAAAGCCTCCGAGGTTGTGTTTCTTTTGTATATAACGTTTATTATGCTCTAGCTTTCGGGCATGATGGCCCTTCTACAGGAGCAACACGAATGATGGTGAATGTAGAAGGGCCACCATGCCCGAAAGCTAGAGCATAATAAACGTTATATACCAAAGAAACACAACCTCGGAAGCTTTGTAATTTTCTCCTTAACAATATATAAGGTATATTAGGAACCTGATCCTTCCAGGTTAGAAAGATAATAAAAAATATATTTACAAAAATAGTTAAACCTGCGACAATTCTCTCTGGTATTCACAAATTCATATAGATATTCCACATTGTTTACTGTCTGTTGTCTAGCGCTGAAGAACAACCAATAATTATTTTCTCTAGATGGAGGTTGCCTGGCTGGCTTTAATTGTTGTTGAAATACAAGACACTTCGGTCAGTAGAGTTTTCATTTTTCGACGTTTCAACAACAATCTTTTGCCCTCTTCAGGAAAAGATATTTCAGTCTAAATATAAAAACTCCTGGCTGAAGTATCTCTTATTTCAAAATATTTGTGCTTTTATTTACAAGATACTAATTAAAGATTTGAATGAGTAAATATGCAAGTGAGATTGGTTGTCTTTCAGAGAGGATATATTCATATAACAAGTTATTTTCTTCAAAGTTCTCTATCTATTCTAGGGCAAACCTTAAATATTGATGCTGAAGAAGACCAATGAGAAACTAGCATGTGACTCAATGTTTGCCACATGTGAACTTTGCTATTAGCACGGGAGAGTCGTTCCTCTATCTCTGATATTTAGAATGCAGATGTAAAATTACATCCTCTCTTGACATGCTTCTACAGTATTAATCTTGTTTTTATATTTAATGAGATGTTATAAAATAAGAATATTGTAACAAAGTATTTTTTTTAACTTCTTTAACAGAGAGGTCATTTTTATGTTTATATTTTGCTACTCTATAAATTTCCCTCGTGGCTTATCTTTTGTTTACCATTCATAGTTTGTTCTTGCCTGAAATAAATTGTTGTCTCATCCTGAAGATTGTCTTCCCTAATTTTCCACGTGGAAATATAAATAGTAGCTATACGTTTATTTTTTTGTGCAAAGTACGAACTTTTTGATCTTTATAATCCTTCCCCAGTCATCCAGTGGATGGATCCATAGGATGCTTTTAGAAGGATACTAAATATCCAAAAGCTTGTACTTTGCACGAATAAATAAAAACATTACTACTATTTATATTCTTAGTTTATACTTTATAGCAATTTTCTCTTTTAATAAGATGGTAGTACATATCCCAAGTACGCCATGTTAATCTCTGTTCGTTAACTTCATTAACATCCTATAACACGATATTCCAAACTCAGGAAATTTTGCGTCAATACCTTTCTAACATCATATCAAATTGGCTATATACAAGGAGAAAGGAGAAAAAAGACAAACATACAAAAGCAATTCCCTAAAAATTTCCTTCCTTCTCCTTCCCAGTTCAAAAGATAGTTGTATATATTGTCACATATATTTCTTGTGTCAACGGGTATTCGGATTAGTGCTAACAAAAACATTTAATCGAGGTGCTGTTTTCTCTATATACTTTATTGACCTTGTGCGCCAAATATTTACATACAAGATTATTGAAAGAAATTTACATAACAACTTTGAAAATAGATTTTATAAAATTCTGACTATGCAAATTTTTTACAGTGACAATAAATATATCTACAAAATTGATTAAATTTTTATATGTTCTTTTTTCTCATAAGCGAATTTATGTAGCTGTCCGTTTCCACCATATTTTCTTTCTCTATAACTCCAAAAAATTTGATCTCTGTTGGTAGTTAGCTATTGCCATTGCTGTAATTGCTCCACATGTCTACACACGTTGAGAGAATTTAAGAATTTTACAATTAAAAGTGTTCTAAAGATTTCTTTGTTTATAGTTATTTACTGATGGGGTTGGACTTTAGCAAGAATTCGGGTCGTTGAAGCAATTACTTGTTATAAAAAATGCCCAACCGTCGAAAACCGATTATTTCTATGACTCCTACATAAACCCCCAAAAACGTCATAATATATATAAAAGAATATATTAAAAGAAAGGCAATGAGGAGAATATTCAGAGTAAAAATATGTGTAAAATAATAATCTGTTAATTGATTGTTGAAACCTCTGCTGCTATATTGCTTTCAAATACTGACTGTATACTAAAAACAAACCAAAGCCCTAATAATGTACTGGACATCAAATTATCTGAACCTCTTTTCTCTCCATTTTCGAGAAGCTCTTCTGATATATTTATTATAAATGAAATGAGAGATTTTCTGTTAATTTTTGAATTATCTTGATGATTATGCTATGGTAATGCAGTCGTGGTTAAAATCTTGAAAGTATGATAAAAATAGTTTTAATCAGTAATTGCTTTTATTGAGCTAAAATAATATATTAAAAACATAATTTGATAAAATTATGCCTGGCTTTAGGCGTAAGAATCTAAAAAAATGAAAAACGTATTTACATAATGTACAAAAGGTTTGAGCCGGCCATAAGAAAACAACAACAATGAGTTTTTATTGGGGAAGCGTGACCTCTGGCGGTCGATTTAACAGAGTATTTGAATCTATGAAATACAATTTTAAATAAAATAATATTTTGATATAACATTTATTTTAAGTACTAGCGGACGTACCCGGCTTCGCCCGGGTTTTATCCGAGTAAAGGTTTTTCTAACGAATCTCTCGATAAAGTGAACATTTTTTCCCGGTCCCTTGAAAAATACTCGATAAGTTGAATGAAATCAATATTAATTGGTTCCTTCGGTAATTGGAAGTTAAAGGAATAGTATCTTGCCTTGGAATTGTATCATTATTCTTGTATGGATGTACCCGGCTTCGCCCGGGTTTTACCCGAGTAAAGGTTTGTCTAACGAATCTCTCGATAAAGTGAACATTTTCCCCCGGTCCTTTGAAAAATACTCGATAAGTTGAATAAAATCAATATTAATTGGTTCCCTCGGTAATTGTAAGTTAAAGGAATAGTATCTTGCCTTGGAATTGTATCATTATTCTTGTCTAAAATAAATTGCCGTGTCATCCTGAATTTTGTCTTTCCTAATTTTCTACATTACAAAATCATCGTATCTTCATGATAATATTTAGAACTGATTGTTGAATTATAACAGATACATTAGAATTTTTACCTTGATTATTTTCAGGCGAAAAGTTATTTCAAAAATTTTATTTGCTAGAAACCTTCCCAGTATTATACTAAATAACTTCCCAAAGTTTCATGGCGTTCCAATGAGTGGTTTGGTCAGGCATAAAGGACACACACAAAGGATATGTATATAAGATGCAAAATCAGTCAGATATGATGTTCTGAAGAAGGGTTATTAGCCCGAACGCTCGCCTTTATTAAAACTAATAGCATCCTCGCATGCTTTGATTCTATTACTTATAAAGGACACACACACATACATTCATTTTTATATATATAGATTATAAATACGAAAATATTTGACCTTTTCACAAATTATGGTTACAAAAACGTTATCTATTGATCAAGGGTTATTTCTCTCAAAAGTAAACCTATCATACGTTATTCCCGCTGATCACTAAAATGTCAATATAAGAGAGATCTGAACAAATCTGTATGTCATTTTTCCTGAAAGTCTTCAATCAGGTGGCCCATCACTAGAATCACAGTCGCATGGACAGTTTTCAATAGATCCCTTCACGTTTGTCTTTTGCTTGATTAATTGATGGAATTCATTGGAGGAATGCTAAAGTTTTCACATATGCAGAGCATTTTTGAAACATAATTTCTATTTTACGCCCTATTCCTATGCATTTCCTCGAATATAACTTTAACCCTGCATCAAATATAATATAACAAAATATAAAATAGTCTAAATTAATATTTTAGATAAGTAAAATGAAATATCGTGGAGTTATTGTTTTATAATTTACAATTCATATTATCATTTAGATAAGTCCCTCTCACAGTTTGTTTCAAGGATTTTAAGCAAGATAGGCAACATCTCGTACTAGAATTGAGAGAAACGATAGACAGAAATAAGAGTCTATAGAAAATAGAGTATAGAGTAAATTAAGAAAATATATTCATTGAAAATATAGTAATGTAATATGTTCTCCTCATTAAATTGATCTTTGAAGTTCTAACATATATTTAACATTGGTATGAGGCTACAATTCGTGTTGAATGGTAAAAAACTACAATATGATAGACACATATCAATAAACTATCAGTGAATAGAACTGCGATACATGTTTAGTGGTAATAATACTAGATAGAATATATGATTGATACATAAAATATCAATGAATGGTGCTGCGATACATGTTCGGTGGTGTATCCAATAGAATCAAGGAGATCATCAATGTGTCTTAAGTTAGTTATTCGACGTCACCTAATTAGAGACGTAATGACGTAATCGCGTTCAGCGGCTCTATTTTGCTCAGACGCCCTATGTCTCTATTTCAGGTCCCGGGAGGAGATCACCAACCTATCTCTATGTAGGGGAAGAGGGACTCCAAGAAAAACCTGAATAATTCCGTTGTCTCTAGGGCAGGTATCTGGCAGAATTATACTGAGAAGGAAGGGTGTTGAAGCATGACTAGAACATTCCCTCTGGTTTACTGTGGGCGACATCTCTCAGAACGATTCAGGTGAATCTAACGCGCATCATAAATCCCAGATTTTTAGAACCACGAGCAAAAATTTGAGTATTTCATTACTTAACCATTAAAATATAGAATGCACCTAACAAAGATGTTTTAACCCCCATTCTCACTTTCCTGTTCCTCTTTCAGAAATTTAATCTTTACAAGTGAATCTAAAAAAACGTATTTCACAAATTTTTAAATGTCAATTATCTGTTTGTTTTGTGTTTTGTATCTTTTGTTCTGTCATATCCCTCTCAATTCAGCTTTGCCATGTATGTTGAGAACCGCTGGAAAACATATTTTACTTGATCAATTAACCAAGGATCGAATAAACCACCATTTTCCTCCTCAATACAGCTTCATCCGTAAGTTATAGCATCACAGGTGACACAGATAAGAAGATCTGGATTAAAAAATACCCGAATTTTGTAGAACTATATACTATTATTCTATTTCTGATAAGCTTTTCTCACATAGTCGTATAGTGGTTATCTCTCCCAACGGCCAAATACATTCACCAGATAGCTCTACTATTGTATTGGAATGTTCTGCTTATACATCCGACACAAGAAAGGCATTTTTAGCGAAGGTATTTAATGACCTTGTAGACATCAGTTTAGAGGAAGGTATAACTATATTAAAATATTCACACCCAGCATTACTTTTCCGTAAGCAAGTCACAAAAGGACATTTAAGACTAACCTCAACATAAGACATTAACACACTATCAATGTTTCCCATAGGTGTATAATTAGAATAGCCCAATGTACAAGTCCTCCAGCTAATTTTAATCGCAGTAAGGACAATATAGGGTAAGTTCTTTAATTTATTTTAAAGAAGCATGCAAAAATATGTTCATATCTTGTACATAATTATATTAATTTGTACTTGAAATATTGTTGCAAATAATATTATGAATTATAGTTAAATAAATTTAAATTATTTGCAGAGTTTTTTATTAAGGTATCGGGAGGTAAGCCAGTGGCCTGATGAAGTTCGACCGCGCGAAAGCTTGCTTCCCGATACCTTAATGAAGAAACTCTGCAAATATTTTAAATTTATCTAACTCAATCATAGTTATATTGAACTAGCCGTGTTTTTTTTACCCGATTGAATGTTTTTATTCAAATACTATTTGTTACAATTATAAATTGGCGCCTTATATAAATGCATATGTTAGTTAATAACTATAGCCTATGTGCTTTATCTGTCTATGTACGGTTGGCCGTGATCGTAGCCAACCAATAGGAGGGCGCCATTCCAAAAAAAAAAAAAGCAAACGGTGACAGAGTTGATTAGGAGATGAGGAATGACGCTCGTAACTGTATATAGAATGATAAAACCGGTGTCAGGAGATGTGTTTCTTTTTATTAATGCAAGCTTTCGGGCATCTCTGCCCTTCTACAGAAGAACATAAAACGAATAATAATAAACGCCGTTAGAGATACTTAACTGAATAATATTATGACATACAGCAATATGCAAAATCCAGCCGAACAAATATATATAATTAGTTAGTATGATGCATTAGCGCGCCATCTGTTATCAAAATTTAAAACTATTATAGACGCGTACGAATTTTTTTTTAAATAAACAATTTCTACTGCCCTTACTGCAATGCAAATATTAATGGGAGGGCCTGGCTCATTAGTGGTAAACCTTCCCAGCTTTTTCGCCAGTTTAATCTACCATACCGCTGTTATATTACATTTTTCGAACTTCCTTTTATAGTAATACTAATGCTTGACTCTTTGAATGGGTATTTTAGATGAACTATGGCCATTCATTTTTCCATTGCAGTAAGGATAGTAGATTTTTTTTATTTTTAAAAAGAATCATACGCGTCTATAATAGTTTTGAATTTTGATAATTAGTTAGTATCTAACGGAGTTTATTTTATTATTATATATACTTATAAAATGAAAGGATTTAAAAGCACGAATGTTTCTTTTATACATAATACAAACTTCTACTGCCCTTACTGCGATGAAAAAATATATTGGGAGGGCTTGGCTCCTCAGTGGTGAACCCTCCCAGCGGTTTCGCCAATTTAATCCACCAGACCGCTTCTCAAAGCTCTAATACTGTAATGGACGATTCTGCTTATATACGCAGCACTTAAGGATGGAATCTCAGAAATGGTTTTCAAGAAAACTATGGACATAAGCTTATAGGACAGTAGAATTTTAAATCCTTTCATGTTATATGTATAGATGGCGCGTTATTGCTTTGTGTTAATTATATATACTCCTGAAGAAGGGTAGAGATGTCCGAAAGCTTTAGATTACATTAATAAACTTATCTCTATAAACCTGTAGTATTATTTAAATACTAAATTAGGAGGTTTGAATCAAGTACATAGTTATAATAGTTGGTCTACAGTGTCTTCACCAGCATTAGTCCGGCCAGATTGGACCATGTTAGGACAAGGAGTGCTATAGGCTCACACACTCGATGGGAGGCTACGTCGTCATTACTGTACAAGAAGACAGGTGATAATCCCCAATAAACGTCGCTGAGCCGTCCAAGTAAGACCCAGCCACAGGTAGGAGGCGCGGTGGGCTTAACCCAAATTTTGAGGTAACGAAAGAAAAATTCGTGATCGGAAATCGATTCGCCGATATTTCTCAATTCTCGATCGATGGTTTCCCCCGCAAGAAAGTATCCGTCGATAGATTTGAGGCAATCAACAATGGCTGATTGTAATTAATCATCCCGGATAATAAAATCCCGATGAGGCTAGTTGTCCCATTGTTTACACTCAGGACCACGTTGTGATTGATTGCGGTCCCTAATAAATATTGTCCCTTCTCCCAGACATCTCTCTGGCCGCGGGATACCTCTGCATAGCTTCTTACATTGTCATTTGTGTGTGAGTCTGAATTACAACAAGAGTATTTATCTTTGGGATCCTAATATCATGATTAGATTATTTAGTTTCTTCTTGTATTTATACATCTCGATGTCGTGTCACTTTCCCTCAAGTTAGGAATAGAGATTTTTCTAACAAAGATAATTCACATATTAGACAATTAGCACATATGTAGGAGGAATTCAAGAATATGTGTACAAGATATTGAATTTAAGTTTATATATTTATCTTAAAATTTAATCAGAATGAACTTTAACAACGACATTTAGTTTAAAATTGGATCAAATATTCGTTTCAATTTAACTGCTGCAACACTTTTTCTCTACAATATTTGGCAAGAAGACACGCGCAACACAATTGGCTGGTAAGCTAACTTATTGACTTCACTGACCAATCAGCATGAGAAAGGGTACATTACCGTTAGCCGTTAATCTATGAGATCCTTCTGCCTGTTTGTACGAGGAAACGGTGGCTTGAACACTGCACGTGTTAACTTGGTGGGGCTGGAAGGCAGAAAAGAGCCAAGTAGTGGGAGTAGATACCATATTTATTTGAACATTTTTGTTCAATCTTTTAAACTCTCTCTCTCTCTCTCCTCTCTTCTCTCGTTATATACCTTCTTAATAGGTTTTAAAAATTCGAGCAAAAACTTCACGAATTGGCAGGCGATTATTATATATATATAAAATTGCACGGAAACTCTATTCGCTCACTAATATATATATTGAAATGAATTAATTAAGATAAAAGGAAGAATTTGAAACTAACTGATTTTCATTTCAGTGGTTTGGCGCTCAGTTATTGACCAAAGATTATTGACTCCTAAATCACAAATAAAGTCCTTTACAAATCACAATATTGCCGATATATATATATTAAAATAAAAAAGGCATATCCTGACCAGGAGCACATGTGCTTTTCAGAAGGCTGAGTGCCATCTGGTGGAACAGAAATCAACTAAACATTGATTTAACCTGTTCCCTGATATTTGGCCAACCCAATTTCTTGATAAATCAAGAATAGCCATCCACGAACGCGTTTCGCGCTGTATTCAAGGCCAAACTTGCGTAAATACGCTTAACACATGAAAATACAATAGAGAAAAATAAAAAATAAAAAGGTCAGGTGTTGATATTAAAATAAAAAAAATTCTGAAGACGTTACTGGCACCAAAAATATTTTTGGTCGCAGTGGTACAGCCTACTCCACGCTGACGAGCGTCAGCAGCGCGAAACGCGTTTGTGGATGGCTTTTCTTGATTTATCAAGAAATTGGGTTGGCCAAATATCAGGGGACAGGCTAAATCAATGTTTAGTTGATTTCTGTTCCACCAGATGGCGCTCTGCTTTCTGAAAAGCACATGAGCTCCTGGTCAGGATATGCCATTTTTTATTTTAATATCAACACCTGACCTTTTTATTTTTCTCTATTGTTTTTTCACACATATATATGTTATATTGAAATATTTTATTCAAAATTATGTTATATTAAAGTATTATTTTATTTAAAAAAATATATATTTCATAGATTCAAATACTCTGTTAAATCGACCGCCAGAGGTTACTCTTCCCCTATAAAAACTCGTTGTTGTTTTATCCCAATGGCCGGCTCAAAACTTTTGTACATTATTTAAATAATCTTTTGTTTTCCTTATTCTACTCGCCTAAAGCCAGGCATTACTTTTATCAAATTATGTCTTTTTTATATATTCCTTTAGCGCAATTAATGCTATTTTTGATAACTAATTTTATTTTAATCTCTTCCACGACTGCATACCAAAATCAAGCAAATGACCAATAATTCCTCTACAAGTAATTAATCTCAAAACAGCAAAAAATCTTCATTAAATATAATATATATATATATTTATAAACAGAGTCAAGGATTCCATTCATCTTTCTTATTTCAAGTGAAAACAATATAAAAATAATTTTAAAAGTTTATTTCATTTGTTAATATATAAAAATATTCGTTTAAAATAATTCGCTGAGTAAAAGGTTACCATATATAACGACAATACAATCTTTCAACAGCCCTTCGACAGGTATTATAACTACTACAATACTAATAGTATCATAGTTATACCTGTCAAGGACTGTTGAACCTATATAATTTCTAGAATATATATATATATATATATATATTATACCATACATTATAATTAAATCAAAACTTGCAAAGTATTTAATTATTAACATCAATCTTAATATTCCCAATATATTGTTGCACCAAGCTGCGGTTTGGCAGATTCTTCAGTCTTGATTCTCTCCTCAGATGCGGCTTGCATCTTTCCAGAACGTGTTTCAACCATTCTACAAGGTTAAACCAGTCAATAATAAGACAACTATATTTTTAGGTAACACCTAGAATCTCTCTTTATTTAACACATCAAAGTTTAAAGCAGGTTGGGTATTTAGTGTATCAAAATACAAATGTTTTAGATTACATAATATTTTATAGTAATAATCTGTTTTATAAAAATAGATAAATATATAATTTAAATTTTAAATATATTAAAAATAATATTATAAATAATTTTTAAAATACGCGCATTAATCATGATGCAACAATATAAATAAAGAAAGACATTAATATTCTTGGTTATAAAGAAAACATTTGACAGAAACATTGCCTGCGAAACCTAGAAGCTTAGAATTTTCTCACATCGTCTATTCTCATCTCCCTGTGTAACAGTGTGGTTTATAATACAGGTTGGCCCATATAAATCCCGAACCATTTTATTATTTTAATTGATATTAAAAGTTAAACTATAATAAAAAACTATAACTGTTTTATATTAAGTAATAGATTAAGCTTTAATGTGGGGGAGAAGTCCGACCACACCTCCCTGCGGTCCCCCCCGGACCCTTGGAATATTCGACCAAATTCTGGTTCATTTCCAAGGTGACTAACGTGGCAACGGCACCCATTTTCTAATGAAGAGCATGGATACGACAACAAAATTAAGCTTTAATCTATTTCCGGGAATTATGAGAGCCACCCTGTATATTAAATTCTATATTATTAATAAATATAACACTAAAATAGTCATCTAATCAACATATATAAGGTAAATCTAGTTCAATGTGAACATGGCTTTCGATTTTATATACGTGTTGTCTAAATATCTAGTGAATTTCCTCTTTAAAAGAGCAGACTCCAACACTCAATTGGCCCTCCAAAAGACCTTAGGTAAGAGAGGGACTCCAATATATATTAAACTGTTGGTATGTTTAGTGAACGGAAGATCAATCTAATTTTAAAGGGAAGGAAGGAGAACAAAGGAAAACAATCAGACGATTGCCTGAGGGGAGAGATTTGTCAGAAGATAATATAAAATAATAAGATTATCATTGCTCTCTTGCCCTCGAGCCGCGCACGCGCAATACATTAGTTCTTTTGGTTGCAATAAGCCCTTGTATCTTCTGCTGATCTTTACTTTACCATTAATGAGGTAAATAACCGCGTCTTATATTCCTCTATAGACGCCGGGCTGACTCACTGTAGTCAAATATTTCTCTTTATCGATATTTTTGTTTCTTTTTGCTTGAAGAATGTTTTTTTTTTTTTTTACAAACGACTCTTCTCAACTATTCATGTAAAATGCTGTTTTTGATAGTTTGTCTAATGTTTATTAGAAATAGATTGTATATATATTGAAAATAGAGCAATCCATAAATAGATCTTTAATTTAAAAAGACATATATTGGATCAAAATATAATTTATTTCATCAATATTTCAGTTTGCTGAACGCCAACCTTTTTCAGCCAACTGAATTATCGGTAAACAAATTATATTTTGATACATTATATGCCTTTTTAATTAATATATATATATATTACATAAAGATTTTTCTTGTTGATTTTAGAGGATTTTAAATAGATTTATTGATCATTTGCTTGATCCCGGAATCCATGAGCCTGTGACACTGCAGTCCTGGCAATAATACTAAAAATAGTTCAGATCATTAATTGCTTTAATTTAGCTTATTAAAAATATATTAACATAAATTGAGAAAATTACTCCCTGTCTTAAGGCGTGTAGAACAAGGAAAACAAAAGATTATTTACATAATGTACAAATGTTTTATCCGGCCATCGGGAAACAACAACAAATGGTTAAATAAACAGAAATCGCGACCTCTGGCGGTTGACTTAACATAATATTTGAATCCATGAAATATATTTAATTTGAAATAATATTTTAAATAATACCTTTATATAACATATAAATATATTAAAAATAAAGAGAGCATATCCTGACCAAAAGCACATGTGCTTTTTGGTCGCAGTGGTACAACCTACTCCACGCTGACGAGCGCCAACAGCGCGAAACGCGTTCGTGGATGGCTTTTCTTGATTTATCTAGAAATTGGGTTGGCCAAATATCACGGAGCAAGTTAAATAAACGTTAGTTTATCATTGCTCCACTAGATGGCGCTCTGCCATCCAAAAAGCACATGTGCTCGTGGTCAGGATATGCTCTCTTTATTTTTAATATCAACACCTGACCCACTTATTTTTTATTTTTCAATTTTTTTTCTATTGTTGTTTCATATATATATAATAAATATTTTAAAATATTTTTTTACTGAAAAATATTTTTTTTATTATAAGTAACTTTTTTCCTATTCGAAAGTATTGTAATAAATGCCATATTCGAATTTTTTTATTGTTATGCCTCTTCGTCTGTTAAATTAACAGTTTACAAACTTGTTTAAGTTGGGAGACAAACATACCTTCTCGTTATTTACAATACTAGAATGCAGTAGTAACGGTGTTCATTGGCATATTTTCTCACTCACATAATCTTGAATTCTTTATAGATCATAACATAGAAAATAAGGAAAGACAAACATCTCTCAAAATGACACGGCAATTTGAGGCAAACCCAAAATGAAACTGATAAATAGTAGAGAGGCAATGAGGGAATTTTATATAATTATAAAAAAATAATTATTTACTTATAAAAAATAAAATAATTGCTACATAGCACTATCATGTGGGAGCTATGACCCAAAATATTTGGAAATCTTGTTGTTACTGACATGAACCTGGCGTTTTTCTGTCAAGGATTCCATTAGAGTCTTGGAAGTTTGTCCCTAATATCTTTGCGTCCTTTTTTTTCAGCATGAAGAGCGGCTTTGTCGTTATATCGACTATAGGAGCATCGTAATCTTTGAGGGATGTCTTGGCTTTGACACCTCGGTATTGTCCTGGAGTCAGTCGCGGAAAATGTAGTTCACATCAGCTTCAAAGTCTTTTCTTCAATCTCAAGTTTGACTTCCCTATAATCTACCAATCATCTCCACCAAAATGTCAAGTAGAAAATTAGGAAAGAAAACCTAAGAATGACACGGCAATTTATTTGAAGCAAAACCATATTAAACTAATCAAATAGCAGAGAGGCAATGAGGAATTTTATATCGTAGGAAAATATATGAATATCAAAATTGATAATATATACATAAAATATTTGAGAATAGGGCTTATTTTGGATTGTAATAAGATTATTTATTAATCCAATATTTCGATGGACCAATCGTCCATCTTTTACGAGATTTTTGTTAAGAAGCACGCAGCAGGTCGCGTGCTTCGGGTGAGCTACGGACGTCTTACAAGCTTATTGAGCGCTAAACCATCTAATATATACATCAAAAAAAGTAAATATAATAAAAAGAAAAACAGTTTAATAAATATAAATGAATATTGATAATAAAGAGATTTCGAATTAAAATAAACAAATAAAAAGACCATAAAAGTTGAAATAACTGTGAAATAAATATGCAAATAATAGTAATAAATATCTGATTTAAAAATGAAATACAATAAACATATAAATAACATAATCAACTAAGAGGGTCTAAATTGAGTATATACATCTGGTAATATAAAATAATAAATAATTTGATACAAAACCTCACTTCATCAGGTTAACCAAGTTCCTGAGTATAGACATATTTACATGATGTCATTTATTAGCTTCTGACTGTGAAAGATCGGTGTGTGATAGGTTGATGATTTTGCTATGGTTGGCTTAATGGTTCAGTTGCTGGAAGCCGTATTTGTAATACCAGTATGTAAGTTTTCGTTGATACATTTTCTATTTATACGTTTTGTAGTTCAACTTACAGGGGTATAATTGGGTAATCTGATTAATAAATTCTGCTGGGTTTGTTTATTAAAAATTAAAACTATTCAACGCGCTAGTATATATATATATCGTTCGCTCCTAGCTCGACTCCTATCTGTTCACGGAACTTTCCTACTACAACTCTGTCTCTTCCTTTTTTGTGTGGAAATTCCCAAGCTTTCCACTCTGCCTCGACCACGACTGCCTGTACTCTGTGAGAACTGTTAAAGGTCTCCCAAGGTGCAGATAGGTACTGGAAAACTCATCACGCCCTGACTGTCCCTCTCGGTTACTACAGGTTTGCCGCTCTCGGTTACCACACCACAGCGAGAGACCCTAGGTTATCACAGTATAGCGAGAGTTAACAGGGACTCACACCATTGATTAAGTCGACTGGATTCCACAACGACAGGATTCGACATATATATGGACATATATTTCTACGAGAGGATAAATATATATTAAAACACACAAATATCGCCTCTTACTTCAAAATAGACGTCAAAACTAGACGCCATCTATTGATTGTCGATGCAAGCTGGAGGCTTCGAGTTATGACAGGAGAGGCGAGCTTTGTTTTTATAGATAATTATCCACCCGGCAAAATTTGCATATGTTGGCCATAGATTTGGTCTAGCCACTCTGCTAGTAAAACACCTTTTTGGCAGATTGTGAAAATTATATTTCAATCCTTGTGGATCTCTTGAAATAAGGTCTACCCTAAACTGACGAGGGCCATCAGCCCGAAACCATGGTCTAGGTGAGCGCTTCTCAGTTTTCCAAAGCTGGTGTTGTGGCTTTGTCACCGACCCGAGGTTGCTAGTTTGCAGCGACGGTCAATAGATGGCTTCTAGCTTTGACTCCTGTTTGACAAAAGAGGCGACTGTTTCTTTCATATATATATAATTCGATTATCAATCATAAGCAAATCTTATGAGATACATTGCTTACGAATCCCTTATCTTGGATCAAAATCATTTATTTAAAAATGTTCATTAATTCGACGTGGCTGATCTCCTTCTAGGAGATACCTCGGCTAGAAGAACTATCTACACGCGAATAAATCACGTCGAAAAATATTGGAAGAACTCAATAAACAATTTTAGAACTTCTTAATTAACATATAGTTTTGAGTAATAGGGGAAAATATGTTAGAAGAACCTGCCAGCCAGTTTCTTCAACCAGATCTCTCTATTTTGGCTCTTGGGTGGTAATGAAGAGATCAAATCATGAAATTGAACCATCTAAACTTCATAGACGAATTTTCTCTCTTACTGAATCAACTATAGCTATCAATTGACATCATTTTCACGGCGACAATATCATAAAATGTTTATAACAATAAATGACACCAAAATTAATTAAGCATCAATTGAATGTCTTCTGACTTGAATGGTTTTCATCTTTAGTTTTGTGGCTGTATAAATTTAATAAAATTAATTAGTATATAGCGCCTACTCTTTTTCACTTTTCACAGATGGAGCTAAGAGTGTGTTTGAATGATGCTTCGTTATGTTGACGATGTTTCTACACAATAGTTTCAAGAATAAAAAGCTATATTATTCTCAATAATTATATAGTTTATAATTAAATTCCTCTAGAAAATTCTGAAGTTCACATTATTAATGAAAAAACGGCCTCGAGGATGAATTTCTCACTTTATGTATACATTCTCTCAAGATTTCGGGTATCATAAACCTTTCTACAGGATTATATGGCAAAAAAGGTTCTCAGTTTGTAGCTGTGAGAGAGTTCTCGATGTTGTCACGATAGAGTAGACCCTGACATTGTCCTAGAGGAAGAAAGCTAAGATAAGCTTTGAAAGGAATATTGCGACGCAATTTCTTTCAAAGGAGATTTCCAGGTAACTTGATAAAAAATGAAATGAAATTAAGAAAAGCAGATGTTACTAGCCTCAATACATCCCGGACTAAACTGCCATTAATGTAAATTAATGGTGCATTTGAATCATAACTTACCGCTCAGGAGCCATTAATCCTTTCTGAACTGCAATCTCTGAGTTCTATTCTTTCACATCCTCACAGGCCGGCCACTTTGGCTGTCCAATACCTGGTGTGGGCACTTGTCAACCCTCGCTTATTGTATTTAGTAAGTACTTTATATGTTGTATTTGATTTCAACTCAGAATTCTTAATTGAAGCCTACAGGAATATTAAGAGAAAGTCATCTAAATATAAAATGAAAGGATTTAAAAGCACGAATGTTTCTTTTATACATAATACAAACTTCTACTGCCCTCACTGCGATGAAAAAAATATATCCTTTCATTTTATATGTATAGATGGCGCGTTATTGCTTTGTGTTAATTTATGCCTAACTGACCTTGTCTTTATTGTTTGCGGAAGAACATTGCTCGATGCAAATATTTGAATGTAATTCTACTGTCCTATAAGCTTATGTCCATAGTTTTCTTGAAAATCATTTCTGAGATTCCATCCTTCAGTGCGGCGTATATAAGCAGAATCGTCCAATACAGTATTTGGTGCCCGGAAAAGTCTCCACTGAGACTTGTGCGGGCGAAGGCAAGAATAATTCCGTCCAATACAGTATTAGAGCTCTGAGAAGCGGTCTGGTGGATTAAATTGGCGAAACCGCTGGGAGGGTTCACCACTGATGAGTCAAGCCCTCCCAATATATATTTTTTCATCGCAGTAAGGACAGTAGAAGTTTGTATTATGTATAAAAGAAACATTCGTGCTTATATGTATAGATGGCGCGTTATTGCTTTGTGTTAAAAAGTCATCTCCTGATCGTTCAAATAAAAGATGCACCCGTCGGAATCCTTGATTATCGATCATATCAGTATTGGCCAAATAATCATTCTTGATTAATCAAGAAAAGCTAACCACGTAAGCATTTCGGGCTGTTGGCTCTCATCACCGTGATTCAAGCTGTACATTAATGAACTAAAATCTGGTCTTTCAGGCATCCTGAAAAATCATGAAACGGATAGTTAAGGCCAGAAGTGCGTAAAAAAACTACAAACAATGTGATTTTAGTTTCACAATCAGGCGATTCCATTTTCTCAATTTATCCACCTGATACCAGAACAATTTCATATTTGTACTGGTTTTTTCAACATGATTATGTTTGATTGGGCATTCAACTGGGTTCTCGTTAATAATTAGGGAAATAACTATTGAGATTTCCGAACACTTTGAAACACATTTGTATCTCGGTCCCCATATATATTAATCACTCTCTGGCCACTCTCTGCCAAACCTTCTACCTCATGAAAGATCTCCAAACATATCGTACAGGATCGCGAGAATCGCGTACTTTCATAATCACAAAAGGGTAGAATCCCCTGTTAACCTTTAAATAACAAAAATTTAAAAATATTTCGGGCTTATAGTTGACTGATGAAGGCATGCTCGAAGACCTTTATAGTTTTATCTAATGATATTTCTTTATTATCCCATTGTATAATTTTACAAGGTCATAGAGACTGACTTCGTGGATTACATTTAACATCTTGTTAAAGTTGGAATATAGGTCCTATCTTGAGGCTTTCATACAAAGTCTGACGGTCACTTCCATGTGGATAGCCAAACAACGACAGCAGCTCTTTTTACCCATCATGGTGACTCATGGAATAAATTTCGATAATAATAAAAAATCAGTTATGGCGTTACCCATATAAGTTCATATGGGATAATATAGATTGTGAAGAATACAAATGAATTCTGTCTGGTGATCGTGGCGAGGTTACTACATACGACAGCAGCTCTTTTTACCCTTCATGGAGGCTTATGGACTAAATTTCAAAAATAATAAAAAATCAGTTATGGCGTTACCTATATAAGTTCATATGGGATAATATAGATTGTGAAGAATACAAATGAATTCTGTCTGGTGATCGTGGCGAGGTTACTACATACGACAGGAGCTCTTTTTACCCATCATGGAGACTTATGGACTAAATTTAAATAAAATTAAAATATGAATTATTGAATTGCCTATTTAAGTTATGAATAAAATACAATTCGCTGAGTTTATTTTTGTATATAACGGTAATACAAGTTTTCAGGTTCAACAGTTCTTTGACAGGTATAACTACGTTACTGAGGTTGATAGTTATACCTGTCGAAGGGCTATTGAGCCTGGAAGCTTGTATCCCCGTTCTATATAAAAGGAAACCGTAGTTGATTTGGATAAGAAAACAAAGACTATAATGTTATGATGTACTAGAGCGCCATCTGTTATCAAATTATAGAACTATTTTAGTGGCGTATTATTCTTTTTAAAATAAAACAATTTCTACTGTCCTTACTGCGATGAAAAAATTAAAGGGAGGGCCTGGCTCATCAGTGGTGAACCCTCCCAGCGGTTTCGCCAGTTTAATCTACCATACCGCTGTTATATTGCATTTTTGGAACTTCCTTTTATTAACTTTTATAAACTTGTATTACCGTTATATATAAAAATAAACTCAGCGAATTGTATTTTATTCATAACTTAAATAGGCAATTCAATAATTCATATTTTAATTTTATTTAAATTCTAGTACATCATAACATTATTGTTCTAATAAAAGACTCAATTTGATATTTGCGGAAGAGCGATTGCTCGAAGCATATTATATATTTATAATTATATTTAATTCTGCTGTCCTAAAAGCTTATGTCCATAGTTCTTCTAAAATACCCATTCCAAGATTCTTACAACGGTCACCTATAAAAGGAAGTTCCAAAAATGCAATATAACAGCGGTATGGTAGATTAAACTGGCGAAACCGCTGGGAGGGTTCACCACTGATGAGCCAGGCCCTCCCTTTAATTTTTTCATCGCAGTAAGGACAGTAGAAATTGTTTTATTTTAAAAAGAATAATACGCCACTAAAATAGTTTTATAATTTGATAACAGATGGCGCTCTAGTACATCATAACATTATTGTTCTAATAAAAGACTCAATTTGATATTTGCGGAAGAGCGATTGCTCGAAGCATATTATATATTTATAATTATATTTAATTCTGCTGTCCTAAAAGCTTATGTCCATAGTTCTTCTAAAATACCCATTCCAAGATTCTTACAACGGTCACCTATAAAAGGAAGTTCCAAAAATGCAATATAACAGCGGTATGGTAGATTAAACTGGCGAAACCGCTGGGAGGGTTCACCACTGATGAGCCAGGCCCTCCCTTTAATTTTTTCATCGCAGTAAGGACAGTAGAAATTGTTTTATTTTAAAAAGAATAATACGCCACTAAAATAGTTTTATAATTTGATAACAGATGGCGCTCTAGTACATCATAACATTATTGTTCTAATAAAAGACTCAATTTGATATTTGCGGAAGAGCGATTGCTCGAAGCATATTATATATTTATAATTATATTTAATTCTGCTGTCCTAAAAGCTTATGTCCATAGTTCTTCTAAAATACCCATTCCAAGATTCTTACAACGGTCACCTATAAAAGGAAGTTCCAAAAAATGCAATATAACAGCGGTATGGTAGATTAAACTGGCGAAACCGCTGGGAGGGTTCACCACTGATGAGCCAGGCCCTCCCTTTAATTTTTTCATCGCAGTAAGGACAGTAGAAATTGTTTTATTTTAAAAAGAATAATACGCCACTAAAATAGTTTTATAATTTGAAAACAAAGACTATAACGTGGCTGATTCCATACTCGCTTTTACAGTAATACGCTAACCTTGCACAGTGGATTCGGTTGCCACTGTACATCGGACCTGGAGGCTGTTGGGCTCTACGCTGTCTGGAGTATAGTAGCTAAATCTTTGCTTCCTTCCAGTGGTGAATCTGTATAAGACCGGTAGTCTTAATAAAGCTGTATGTGTGTATATATAAAAAAACACTTCTCTCAGCAAATTGTCTTTTATTTATAATTTTACCGTAGGGGTTATAATATTAACTTATTTGGGTATATATGGAATAAAATAGATTGGGAATACAAATGACTTCTGTCAGGTGATGGTAGCGAAGTTGCTACCCGGTTGTTGAGCAGCCAGATCAGCCGGCAGGGGACTCCGTCAAGTAATCGATCTATTCAGAAACCCGGGGGACTCTTCTGAATTATGGATTAAAAGGTCCGAGGACTCTTTCATAGAATCTCTCCCGGAATGACGTTGCTACTGGTGACATGTTTTATGTGTACCATCTGTTTGTGAAGTAGTCCTACCAAGATTGTAAATATACTCCATGAAGTCAGTCTCCATGACCTTGTGTAAATAAATAATGGGATAATACAAAAATATTATTAAAAGGGACTATAGAGGTTGTATGAAAAAAAGTGAAAGTTGTATAAGCTTATTATTTCGCTTTGTTTTAAAAAAATGAATCGATGTTGGTTCCATATGCTTGAATTGAATATTACACCTTAGTTCTATATATTTTATTGCTTAAAAAGGAACACAACAAAACAAAGAAAAAAAAACTACAATTGAAAAAAATGAGTTGATAACTAACTAAGAAAAAAAATTTAAAATGATAAAAAAAATTGAATATGTCTGCCAGAAAAATGATTTTATGAATTAAAAAATAAGAATAATTACAAACTTAACATATAAAATTCAAACAGAGGTATTTGAACATGTCCTTCATCAGTCAACTATAATCCAGAAATATTTTGTAATTCTTGTTAAATAAAAGATTTACGGGGACATTCACTCTTCTGTGATTATAAAAATACGCGATTATTGCAATCCTGTGTGTGTCATATGTGTTTATATCTTTCATTTGGAGGTAGAATGTTTTTGCAACTGCCGGAGTGGTCGATATATGAGGGCCGAGATTCAAATGTGTTCCACAGTGTTAGGAAGATGTATTTCCTTTAGAGATCAATGAATTCCGTCTTGAGATTTGTATTTTATTCTGATACGACAAACAAAACTCTTCTTAATCTAATAGATATATAGAGATAACTAAATTCAATTATCTATGTAATATATAAAATTGTACGAGTGTATAAAGGGTATAATACACACTTTGTATATTTGAAATTTTCCATATTATACATATATTTTCTCGAATTAAAAATCATAATTGAACAGTGGGGCCTCGTACGTTTGAAGAAAAGCACAAAGTACAATAAAATCTTCCCTTATATTAATATTAAGTTGAAAAAATATGGCTTTCTTGGATACGTTTCTTTAATATTTTGAATTTACAAATCTCTCTCTCTAGCTTTCAATGATATAAGTGTATCACGTTTTTTTTTTTTTTTTGCTATAGAAGGCCTTTCGTG
Source organism: Cordylochernes scorpioides (assembly GCA_030710605.1). Lineage (NCBI taxonomy): Eukaryota > Metazoa > Arthropoda > Arachnida > Pseudoscorpiones > Chernetidae > Cordylochernes > Cordylochernes scorpioides. The sequence goes on from CP092881.1 coordinate 71,432,935, forward strand.
CCTAAAGAGATAGAGTATTATAAATTAGAATTATCAAAAAGAAACGTATGCTTGATGTTTTAAACTTAAAACCACAAAGCATTGACAAATGAACAAACAGGAATTCAGCCGATAACATTTATAAGATGTCAGGTTGATAGATTCAGAAACAAACCATTTGTATATATTACCCAATTGTCCCTCGTTCATTCATATATATTGATCTTAGCCAAAAGACCGAGAAGCGATATAGAGTAATGGATATTCTCAAATGAATATTTTCGTCATTTAATATTTATAAAAGATTTATCATTTTATCGAAGTATTCCTACTCAGATAAATAAAAATTTGAGTGTAGAAAGATAGAGGCTGCCTGGCCGGCATTCATATTTATATAAAAAATAGACACTTCGGCCAGTTGGAGTTTTTTATTTTCTCAACGTTTCGACAAAAATATTTTGTCTTCGTCAGGAGAAGTAAATAAAAATAAAGCATTTGGCAAGACGTTAAAAATTGTTCTGAGGTTTTCAAGGGCCGAAACGTCTATTTTTTTATATATAAATTGAGTATAGAAAGTTGGGTAAACAGTGACTTTCAGAACAAATAGATGTTCACCTCAAATATTGGCAAATCCATTCTGAGCGTCAATTGTGGCTACTTCAAAGCGATAATATTTATCCATTCAAAAAGCACTGAAATGAAATTATTAAATAGTAGTTAGCACCTTTTTTTGCTAAAAGAGAAGCAGAGTTAACCAAAGCTGAGATTATCTCTCTTTCTTTATTCCATATTTGATGTCTAACAATATTTCCTTATTCGTGAATGTCTCTTCAGTTGATGGATTTGGCGATAGAAACTATGTATTAGCAGGTTATTCACAAAGTATTGATGCATATTGTTGGAATACCACACAGAGTAACAGAGTATAGATGAGCTCATGTTTGAAAATAAACTTGTACATATATAATGTTTATAGGTTTTGTTGTTTTCATGTAGACATATCTACTTATATATTTGCCTTATTCTGTCTGTTTGTTTGTCTGTTTGTCTGAAGCTCACGGATAGAATGCGCGCTCATTGGCTGCAAGGGAACACGTGTCCTCCCTGCCCCCCTCTAGACAACCCTGTTATTCAAAAACCATACATCCAATCGCCATGAAATTCTGGGATATTATTAGGTATATCCCCGGAAAGGTTTTCGAAAAATAATTTCTTGAATATCTTGAATATCCTTAGAGTTATTTGCAGAATTGTAGATATAACTCGCAAGCAGCGCCGCCAGACGGTGAAAGCCTTAAGCTTGCTGCTCCACCCCTGTTGACCTTGGGTCGTCGTGTGAGTCACAGCATGATGCAACAAAAAACACTCTCTGGGGATTGCGGCGTCAACAACCTGTAAGTTTGTGCCTCTCTCATAAACCTGTCTATACAGACCACCCTGTCTATAGCGACCACTCTAGACAACCCTGTTATCAGCTGTGTGATACATCCACCTGTCTATACAGACCACCCTGTTAATAGCGACCACCCAAGTCAACGTTTTTAGAATATATTCGCACTCGGGTAAACCCCGGGCGTTGCCCGGGCCATTCGTCTAGTATACCAATATTTGTTTTGCATAATTGCTATTAATAATAAATAATATATTAGAAAAGGCATATCCTGACCAGGAGCACATGTGCTTTACAGAAGGCAGAGCGCCATCTGGTGGAACAGAAATCAACTAAACATTGATTTAGCCTGTTCCCTGATATTTGGCCAACCCAATTTCTTGATAAATCAAGAAAAGCCATCCACGAACGCGTTTCGCGCTTTTGGCGCTCGTCAGCGTGGAGTAGGCTGAACCATTGCGACCAAAAAATATTTTTTGATCCCAATGGCTTCCCGAAAAACCAAGAAATGGGTACTTAAGGCCAAACTTGCGTAAATACGCTTAGCACATTAAAAAACAAAATAAAAAAATAAAAGATAAAAAGATCAGGTGTAGAAATCAATATTAGAAAAGGCATATCCTGACCAGGAGCACATGTGCTTTACAGAAGGCAGAGCGCCATCTGGTGGAACAGAAATCAACTAAACATTGATTTAGCCTGTTCCCTGATATTTGGCCAACCCAATTTCTTGATAAATCAAGAAAAGCCATCCACGAAAATTTTATCTTTTATTTTTTTATTTTGTTTTTTAATGTGCTAAGCGTATTTACGCAAGTTTGGCCTTAAGTACCCATTTCTTGGTTTTTCGGGAAGCCATTGGGATCAAAAAATATTTTTTGGTCGCAATGGTTCAGCCTACTCCACGCTGACGAGCGCCAAAAGCGCGAAACGCGTTCGTGGATGGCTTTTCTTGATTTATCAAGAAATTGGGTTGGCCAAATATCAGGGAACAGGCTAAATCAATGTTTAGTTGATTTCTGTTCCACCAGATGGCGCTCTGCCTTCTGTAAAGCACATGTGCTCCTGGTCAGGATATGCCTTTTCTAATATTGATTTCTACACCTGATCTTTTTATCTTTTATTTTTTTATTTTGTTTTTTAATAAATAATATGTAAAGTTAAATTGGTTACGTCCTTCTTACTTACTTTAATTACATAACGCATATATTTAGATAATCCCCGTTTTTTTTTTTATTTCAATTCTAATTATTTCGTAAAGCGTCTAGAAAATATTCGAGGATTTCAAAGCCGTTCTTGAAGAACGAAAGTCTCAAAGACATTCTTCAGAGACGAGAGTCGTAACAAGGCAATAGTATTTAGGATAAAAACTTGCAGAGAATCCGTGTTAAATCCATGTATAGTAACTTTCTTTGACTCCAATTTGCCCAGATTAATATATCACCTTGATTATCTTTATATAATTTTCCCTGTATATAAATATCATGTTATCATTAAGTTATATATTTATCATGTGTATATAATCCTTCTCCATTTTTACCCCTTTGTATATTTCCCACTTTCATGGGTTTCTCCGTCTTGTAACCCAGAGGAATATCCTCTGTAAGACCTGTGTGTCTTAATAAAGGTTTTTGTGTGTATGTGGTGTTACCATTAAGGTACTATTACTGTTTTTCCTGCATGTACCCTACATTTCTGCTTGGAGAATCTGTATAAGACTAAAAGGTCTTAATAAAGCTTTTATTGTTGTTGTTGTTGTATTTAGGATTAAAATTTCCATATTCGCCAAAGTTGGCGATAGAACCACTAACTAGTCTGAGTCTACTACTTGTCAGAATATAAATGGCGTGATAGGTATTTAAAACTAGTTGGCAAAAGAGTTGTCTTCTAGTTCCTCAATGCTATCTTGAGAACGAGTTGTGTGTGGATCTATCGGACCATGACTGTCTGGTTGGATGGAAGAAAATTGCCCCTGGGACCGTCGAGATGGATGATTCATTAGAAGCCAAGGAATTAATAACTTGGCGTCCTTTAATATTAATTACACAAAAGTGTCTCCAACCTGGGTGAATGTAAATAATGGATCTTCCTCTAATACATGTTCTCATTCTACACAAATAATTAAAACGCATTATTTCAACTTTACGCCTTGTCAAGTTTCCTAAGACCTACTCTTTGGAAAATATTTTGCGTGCCCCTTCTTTTGAAAGAATAATTTTGCTAAAATAGGTTAATAAGGAATATAAAGGAAGTATTTTTATACTGGCCGAAGTATTTTAAATTTAAAGAGCTATAAATGCCAGCCAGGTAGCCTCTATCTTTACGATAAAAGAAGTAATATGGTTAAATCAGGTTTGATTCGCTCTCCATTCATTCAAAATACTCTATGGTATTTTTATTTATTTTAAACAGATTATGTACTATAGTACCATTCTTTTTGTAACATTGCTATTGTATATATCTTGATGGTTTTATTTGCAGAGAGAGGACGGACGTGAAGACTCAAGATCACCAACTACGATCAAGACAACGAATAAATAAACATAACAACTTTGGAAGGTAATTTATTTGTATCTTATTTGTTTTGATTTTGGAAACCCGCTCGGTGAATAACACCAAGATGAAAGAAAACAAGGTAATATGACCCTACAAAGTTGTAAACGGTATAACAATATATATGTTATATTAAAATATTGTTTTGTTTAAAAAAATATATTTCATAGATACAAATACTTTTAAATTGACCACCAGAGGTCAAGCTTTCCCTATAAAAACTCGTTGTTGTTGTTATTCCCCGATCCGTCTCAAAAATTCTGCTTATTCATTTATCTATTTAGAAAAAAAAAAAAAAAAATACCAATATATATGTTATGATAAGAAATATTATTTTGAGATAGAAATTAATTGCTGGTTCTTTTGAATACATGAGTACTTAATGGTATCGTTTGCAGTCGTCATCTTGAAAGAAAAGCAGAAGTATAATTATTTCTATCAAGTAGGTTTTATTTTAAATTACATGAAGAAAATTACAATAAGACATTTTTCACAGTTATATAGAATTTATGAAATGAATTCTATATTAGTGATTTTCAAAAATAGGTTAGATAACTACATATTTACAACAAGTACATATATAAAAGTCGGCGTATTTTAAAACTATGGTCAAAAACAAGTAGAACTATCAATGAATGAAAATAAAATATATTTTTTTAAATTATAGAATATTTTTTTTTATATTTAGATTATATAATATATATATATTTTTTTCTTACAACGATTGACGTACCAGTCATGGCTCCCTCTAGGAAGAAGAAGAAGAATGCCGAGAAGCCCATCGTAACCCTCGCCCAACTGGAGATGGAGAACGAAGAGGTGAAGCAGAACTTCGAGCAGAAAATACAGAATCCTCACCCTACCTCCCAATTTTACCTGCTCCAAAACCTAATGGAATTCATCAACTTACGGTCTGAGCAGATCAAGGCCCTCATTGCCGAGGTAGAGAACCTCTCTGGCACCCTCGCGTCCTTTAAGGAACTGGACGGAATCAAGCTACAGACTGCCTGCCAAAGCACTCAAACCAGCCCTGCTCCTTCCTACAAGGGAACCAGCACTCAGACTGACCCCACCAAGCCCGCCACTACCGCTCCTACCAAAAGGAAGCACCCTGAGGCTCCCTACCTGCCCGCAAAGAGGACCAACTTGAAAGGTCCCACAAAACCTGCGCCTTCCCGTGTCTCCAAGCCTGCGGCCGCCCAAGTGGTCCTCCACGGGGAAAAATCGGCGGCCCACACAGTGGTCATCTCTGACGACCTACAGGCTGACCCAAGAGCAATGCTTAAAGCTGTCCGCGCTGCCCACACTCTACCCCAAGGCGTTTTGGGCCTCCCTGCGAACCAAAGGGAAGCTTGTCCTCCACTCCAGCAACCCCGATACCATCCCAGCTGTTACCACCTCCCTGGCCAACAAGCTGGATGGCATGAAGGTCCGCCAACAGAAGGTGATCCTGCCTCGCATCTGCCTCTTCAAAGTGGATGAGGAAACATCCAACTCCACCATTGAAGAGACGCTGCTGGAAACCCCTGCTGTCAGCCAACTCCCCGGGGACAAGGTGGTGCGCGTGGCTCATCGTTCTGCACCCAGAAACGGGACCTGCACCGCCTTCATCGAGGTGGACCTCACAACCTTCAGAGCTCTGGGCAATCGTGGAAGGATCGTGGTGGACGGAGTGATCCTCAACTTCGAGGAGTCCATCCGCGCACGAATCTGCTTCCGCTGTTGTGGCTTCGGCCACAATTCTGCCCAATGCACTAGAGCTCCCACGTGCTTCCACTGCGGTGAAGGCGGCCATGAAGGCCGTGCCTGCCCCTCCGTTGCCGACCGGCACACTTCCAAGTACGCCAACTGCTGTGCCAAGGGCCTCCCAGACAAGCACGAGGCGAGGGCCTCAAGCTGCCCCATCTTGAAGCTTAGAGCCCTCAAGTTCTAGGCTTCCAGGACATCCTGCCTCCTCAACTGGCCTCCATCCAGGCTTCTCACCCATCAAGGCGCTGTTTCCCTGACCTCTCCAGCTTCCTCCCCCCCTGCGATGACACCTCCACTGCCAGATCCTAGGATCCCTTGCCACCAGCTCGCGTTCTGCAGCCATAGTAGGGCTAGAAGACCTTATTTGTAGGCCAATTAGCCCGGATTCTCAAGAAACCTCTTCTTGCCATTCGGGGCTCAAAAATCATTCATTTTGGTTAGCAGCCCCGTAAAATAAAGATATTTTCTCTTATTCCCCGATAGCCGGCTCGAATCTTTGTACATTATGTAAATTATATTTTGTTTTCCTTGTTCTACTCGCCTTAAGCTAGGCGGTACTTTTACGATACTATGTTTTTCATATATATTCCTTAGCTCAAATAAAGAAATCTCTGATCTTTAATATTTTTATTATAGTTTCAAGCTTTTAACCACGACTGCAATACCATTACCATAATCCTCAACATGATCAAAAATCAAGCAGAAAATATATATATTTTTAAATAATATATATATGTAATAATAAGTTGTAGTTCTGGTTGACTCTTGTAGTACCTCGTCGACTCTCTGTAATAAGGTGATGCAACCGAGGGTCAAACCTGTAGTAACCGCGAGGGACAGTCAGGGCTTGGAGAGTTTTCCAGTATCTCTCTGCACCTTGTAGGATCTTTAACAGTTCTCACAGGGTACAGGCAGTCGTGGTCGAGGCAGAGTGGAAAACTGGGGAATGTCCACACACAAAAAACGAAGCGACACAGTTGTAGAAGGAAAGTTCCAAGAACAGATAAAAAGTCGAGCCAAGAGCAAGATGGAGTTAGAGTAGAGTTCTTACTGGCTACATGGTGAATGAGGTGGAACTTGGAGACAACCGGCGACGCGCTGATGGTGACGACTAACTGCCTGTTACTAAGTCGGGCCCTTTTTTATATCACTCCTCGGTCAAAGAGAATTGCATCATGCACGTGTCGCTACAGGACACCGGCGCCTATCTGTCGGCTTCCAATCTATTTTTAGAAGTTACTTTGTGATTTACTTCTCTCTTGCTCTTAACTCAGCTTTTAATCTATTATATAGTTTTATTTATTCATCCTCAGTACATTACATATGGTGATGCAAGGACACATGTCAATTATGCGTATAATTATTTATAGATGTGTTTCTATACACAACATATATGACAATCTTGTTATAAATATTATATAATATAGGGTTGTTGGTTTAAATTATCATAGATGGGCCCCGGGAGTGAAAGGGTTTATCCGGGTTTAAGCGGGTAAAGCCTGTCTAACACAGGTAAGTAATTAAAATTTCTTTTAATTAATTAAAACTGTGAGGGTAAAGGGCTATAACAAGATGTTTATTTGGATATATCTGAAAATTATAAAAATAAAACTTATGTTTAATTTAAAAGTTATGATATTCATTATAAAAGAGAAATGTAGATAAAACCTTTGTTTGCTAAAAAAAATGATAATAAAAAAATGATGTTCTAAAAGATTGTTGGCGGGCGTTGGAAAGGGTTAGGGGTTGAAGAATATGCAATTGTAAGTGTTGCACAGACAATCAAATACTGAGATCCAGGTGCAAAGCGAGGATATAGACTTGTGCGTCTTCCTAGGCAATGTTTCACCTGTGAACCTGTATAAGGTTACAGTGCTTTGTCACAATTGTAGGGTTATTGGGTTGAGAAGTTGTTGAAGAAAAGTATTAATATGATTGAAAGGGGTGGTAGAGTTATGCGATAAGTAGAATTGTTGTAGCGACAGTAGGTGGTCTGACTTGACTTGAAATCAAAGGTTGATTGTGGTCCGCTAGAGCTGAAAAAATTGAAAGTTGAAAAAAGTGAACGCTTTGTGCATGCGTTGGTGATTTGCTCTGCGGATGATTGAAATAAACTCTTGAAGCGTGTTCAGACCAGAAGTTGAGATTCGTAAATCTGGGGAACTGTGTTCAAAGAGTTTGTTGAATTACGAAATCAAAAAGAAAAAATTGTCAAGCAGTACTGTCGTTTCTACGATGGTTTGAAGCAATGGCTGAAATAGATAGTGAAAAAAGTATAGGGAAGTGGTTAGTGAGTAGGATTGTTGAAAACGATTGTTGCATGCCCGATAGTTGATGATAAACATTGTCATATAATAAAGTTATTTAAACAAAAATATAGTGAATAAAAAGATAGAAATATGATTGCGGATAAAAAAGTATAAAAGATATATAAAAAATATAATAATGAATTAAAAATGATTATTGAAACAATTAAATGTTCTGCCATACTAAAATAATGTCATGAAAAATAAAATTGTTAAAATAAAGTTGTTAAAATAATGTTGGAATAAAAATTTGATTATATATTTGAAAAGTAAAAAATAAAAATAATTATTCAAAATTTTATACAAAGTTATAATATAATTAAAGGTTACTAATGATTAGATAAATGTGTTAAGTAGTGAAAAATGAACAAAAATTGTCTCTTTTTTTTTTTTTTTTTTTTTTTTTTTTTTTTTTTTTTTTTTGGAAGAAAAGTTAAAAGAAAACAAAAAATATTCGTTCCTGAAAAAAGGGGACATATTTACACACAATGTCTAGGTGTAGGTGCAAGATTATTGATGTCTTTAGTTTGGCCTACGGGGAGGCAATGTGTCCCTATGTCGCTTTGGTCCGGTCTGAGAAGTTGGTCTTTGCCAGATCTTCCCGATTATATTATGTGAGACCAGACGGGGAGCGATCTTGATCCCTAAAATTATGTCATTGTAGTGGAAGATGGGACTTTGGGTACATTTGATATGTAGTGCATGTCTTAGGCGCTAAAAAGATTGCAGAGCGTTTTATGCAGTTGGTCTGCAAAATTTTTAGGTGAGCCAACCCAAACGCCGGCTTGTTACGTTTGGGAAAAATCATTTAAAATATAAACTTAACAGATCTTTTCTCCATGTAACATTGCGTTACATATGGAGAAATGAGAGGTTAAATCCTTTTTTATTCCTAACGAGAGAGCCGGTAATGTCGTGTATTGTTCGTATTAAAAGCGTACCCAAAAGCCTTATAATTGAATGATCGACAGTGAAGAGTGTTGAAGATTGGAATATTGTCGTGGCGATGGGCGCCATTTTGGGGATTTAATTGTCCTTTTACGAGGGTATAATGTGGCGTCTCATATGGTGTCATTTATAGGATCGATAACTTTATAAAAATAAGATTTGCTATAAAAGGGATTTTATATAACTTTCCTATCCGTTTTAATCTGGTAGGTTATTTGGTGGACACGAAAAACTAGTATACCGGTGTGCCAAGGTACAGGCGTACTGAAACTGGAGGTGTCAATGTCAACATGTGTCATGTTGCCGACTGACGCCGCTGGGTTGTTTGCTTTTGTTGGCGGTCCTTTGTTGCCGACTGGCACCGCTGGGGTTTGGTTGCTGTCACCTGATCCCATGTCTGGCCTACATCCCGAGTTGAGCCGTCTTCTCTTGCCTATTTGAAAATACCGGGATTTAAATGTAAAAAGGGCTGTGAGCTTGTAGGCGGTATAATTCGGAATAGTTGCGTTTCGAAGATAGCTGGAGTCAAATGATTGAATTCAATGAAATGTACATCTTGAGGCAATCGCTGTGGGTCTTGAACAAATCGGGTTTGTGGAGGTGTAATATACAGAACATTCTCTGTGTAATATTTTAATTTATTGACATGTATGGTGTCACTGTCTCTATTGAGAGGCTGATTTGGGCGATCTATTCGAACGACATTGGGTGAAATTATTTCAATTATTTTGTATGGTCCAGTAAAATATGGTGCTAACTTACCTGTGTCGGGATGTCTGTAATTTTTTACCAAAACAAGATCATTCACTTCGAAATGTGGTGTTCTGTGCTGCTTATCAAATGTTTCTTTATCTTTTTTATGCTTATTTTGAGTACGAGAGCTTGCTATCTCTCGAGCTATATTTATCTCGGGGTATGGGTTAAGATGAGTTCTTAGATCTGGGGGGATAACATTGAACATTAAGTAGGTAGGTGGAAAACTTGTGACAGAATGGGGTGTGTTATTGTACGTCTGAGTGACGCGCTTAACTAGTTGAGTCCAGGAAGCTTTTGGATTTTCTAGATAAGCTAGTCTGAGCTTGCCTGTAATGGTCGCATTTAAGCGTTCTATTAAACCGTTTGCTTGTGGGTTATTGCTTGTGGTTAGTAGGGGTTGTATACCATGTTTTATTAAAAATTTACGGAATTTTTCTGAGGTAAAAGCGGGCGCTCTGTCAGATAACAGACGTTTTGGAGATCCTTGCTGTAGTACAGTCTTGAGGGTTTGAATGTACGTTAGGGTACTGGTGGACTTCGATGGAAAGTTCCAAGCATATCGCGTTAAATGATCCACTATAACGTGTAGATAGGTCTTGGAGTGTCCATATTTCGAAAATCCAGCTATGGTATCTATAGAGATTAAGTCGAATGGTTGTTGAGGTGGTGGAATTTGTCCGAGGGCACCATAGGGTTTACCTTTGGGCCTTTTAATGATTTGGCAGGTGTGACACGACCTGACAAATTTTTCTATAGATTTAGAGATACCTTTCCAGTAGTACTGGGTAGTGATTATGCGGGTCATCTGAGAGATGCCTGGGTGGTTATACTCTTGGTGAACTTTGTTCATGAGAGAATGTTGCAGGGTTTCGGGAATTATTATTTTAGTTACACCTTTTCGGGTAATGGTATGTAAGCCGTTTGTATCAATGTTGAAGCGGGATGCTGTTGGTTGATGCTGTTTTATAATATCAGTACTGATAAATCCTACAAAAGGGTTTCGTGAGAGTAAATCTGCCTCATACTGTTGACTGCCTTTGAGGTAGTGGATTTCGTAATTATAGGTAGATAGTCTCAGGCTCCATCTAAATAGTCGGCCTGACGGATTTTATATAGTTTTAAGCCATTGTAAAGCTTGATGATCTGTGTATATGGTGAATTTTATACCGGTGAGGTATATTCGGAATTTGTCTACACTTTCGACGATGGCGAGGCACTCGAGTTCGGAAACGGTGTAGTTTCTCTCATGTGCTCTAAGGGCGCGGCTGAAATATTGTACAGGATGTACTTGTCCGTCTGGATGTACCTGTTTGAGTATGCCGGCAATCCCTTGGGTGGATGCGTCGCAATAAAGGCGGCATGGTAAACCGACTTGATACAAGTGTAATACTGGTTTACTGGTTAAACTTTCTTTGAGAGTGGTGAAAGCTTGTTGACAGTCTGGGTCCCAATTCCATTTTACATCCTTTTTAAGTAGTTTATTTAATGGTGCACGTAAGCGGGCATAATCTGCTATAAACTTATTATAAACGTTTACTGCTCCTAAAAATGATTGTAGTGTTTTTTGATTGGTAGGTGGTTTGATGGCATTTATGGTATAAAGGTTGCGCGTCTGTGGTGCATAAGTACCTGCGGTAACAGTGTATCCTAAGAAATCTATATTTGTTTTAAAAAATGAACATTTATTATAATTGAGTTTGATGTTTTCGTGTTGACACACCGTTAGAAATTGTTGTAGGTGTTGTAGATGATCCTCTAAGGTGTCAGAAAAAATAATGAAATCGTCGAAGTAATGGGTAACAAAATTTAGTTTATATTTTTGCATGACCTGGTTTATGGCACGATGGTATATCTGTGGCGAATTTTTAAATCCGTAAGGAAGTCTACAAAATTCGTACTGACTATCTAACGTCACGAAAGCTAGTAGATTACGTGAGTTAGGTTCTATTTCCACTTGCCAATATGCGGATGCTATATCTACAGAAGAGTAGTATTTGGCTTTCGACAATTTGTCAAGAATGGTTTCTATTAAAGGTAAAGGATGTACGTCTGGAGCGATGATTTCATTAAGTTTTCTGTAATCAATACAGAAACGTTTCGTTTTGTCACGTTTGGTAACAAGCGTTATGGGACTGGCATAAGGTGAAACTTACGGGGCAATGATTCCATATTGGAGCATTTGCTCTATTTGGGTTTGTATTTCTTGTTGGTCGTGTAGTGGCACTCTATATGGGCGTAATGCTATTATTTTATCTGTGGTGGTATTGATTTTTACCGGTGGTATGTTCAATTTGGGCACATTGTATTTATTAGTAGAGAACACTTGCGAGAATTCATATAGAATTCGGTGGAGTTCGTGTGGACAATGTTCTAACTGAGGTGCCGCATTAGAAGGTATAGAAATCTCGATATCATAGGTAGGAGATATAGTGGGTGAACATATAATTGGGGTAGAGTCCGCCACGTGTAAACAGGACTGGTTCGAGGGGAAAGTGGTAAACATATCAGTTTCCCTCGGTTGAGTGGGACATAAATCCTGTTTGCACTTGGTGAACTTATAGACATTCGTTGGGAGAGCATCATTATTTTGATAAATTTGGAGATTATTAAAATCTATAATTAATTTAAATATTTTAAGGGTATTAATAGATAAAATACCAAAAAGGCAGTGAAGCTTCTACTATAAAAAATTTTAGTTTTTGGGTGAGGTTACCGATTTTAAGTTTTAAAAAAATATATCCAAGGGTATTTACATTGTGGGCTATTGCATTTTTAGTTAAACTGTACTGATGGATAATAATTTTATATGGTAATCTATTTTCTATGGTTCTTAAAATATCTAAGTTAAGTAGGTTTATAGATGCTCCCGTGTCTATTAAAAAGGGCAAATTTACATTTGGTGACAATTCAGTCCATATTATTAGCTGTTCAACGAAAATAAGTTTCAGGTTTTCCTACCGTTGAGCTGCTCGCGGGGCATGCAGAGTCGTCTTGGCTTACAGCTTGGACTTGGGGAACATGGCTCGGAGATTGGACCTTGGGCTGGGTGTGGGTACCACGTTTTGGTACAGTGGTTGTGCGTGGTCTGGCGCTGTAGACTGGGCGTGTTCGGTCCCGTGGGAACCGTTGTTCACACTGGGAGTGCCAGTGCATGGCATTGCAATACTTGCAAGGCGAGGGTGGAGGTGTAACTTGGTACGTTACACGTGATGGCCGCTGGTTGTTGTACCGCGGTGGTGGGTTGTGGTAGGTTGGGTGTGGAGCCTTGTCTACTAGGCGCTGGTACACTGCACTGGTGGCACACTGAGTTCCTCTTATTCTTGATACTATGTCGAACCATTCCTTAATGGTGTTTGGCTGCACAGTTGCGATTAATCGCTGGTCTGCGACGGGCAGTCCGTCGGTCAGAGACTCAATTAAAATGTCGGCGGGTAGGTCGAGTTTCATGCCCATAACCGTTTTGTTTTGGTAGTAGTCTTCTAGGGGCATTTGGGGTGTCAATATGATTGCTAAAAAGCGTGCAAACGACGCTTCTGTCGTTGCTGGGAATAAGTCTATCAGTCTCTGGCGGGCTTCAATATAAAATAACCTATCTAACCGTAGGCTTCGGAAATATTGGAGTGGCTTACCTTGCAGGTAGCAGGGTAACTTGCGTAGGCGATCCGTGTAGGTCAGCTTAGCTCGGTCTGCTTGGGCATCGAAGTTGTCGAAAAAACTCTGGGCTTCAAAGGAACCATCGTATGGACTCACGTCTATCTCCCTAGGAGATCGGGCGACAAGCAGTTTACTCAGGGCATCGGCGATCTGTGTCAGCGGGTCTGCGGAGTTATCTTGGGGCGGCGATGTTTCCTCCTCTTCAAATGTCGTCTCTTGTTTGGGGATAGTTTGTTCGGCTGTATCGTTGGACGGGTTGGTTTGCTCCTCCATCTTGGCTCTTTCTCTTTTTTCTATCTGGACAGTCCTCTTACCTTCTTCGTTGTGGTCTCCTTCGTTGTGGTTATCCTGTCGACTATCTGTAAAAATAAGTTGTAGTTCTGGTTGACTCTTGTAGTACCTCGTCGACTCTCTGTAATAAGGTGATGCAACCGAGGGTCAAACCTGTAGTAACCGCGAGGGACAGTCAGGGCGTGGAGAGTTTTCCAGTACCTCTCTGCACCTTGTAGGATCTTTAACAGTTCTCACAGGGTACAGGCAGACGTGGTCGAGGCAGAGTGGAAAACTGGGGAATGTCCACACACAAAAAACGAAGCGACACAGTTGTAGAAGGAAAGTTCCAAGAACAGATAAAAAGTCGAGCCAAGAGCAAGATGGAGTTAGAGTAGAGTTCTTACTGGCTACATGGTGAATGAGGTGGAACTTGGAGACAACCGGCGACGCGCTGATGGTGACGACTAACTGCCTGTTACTAAGTCGGGCCCTTTTTTATATCACTCCTCGGACAAAGAGAATTGCATCATGCACGTGTCGCTACAGGACACCGGCGCCTATCTGTCGGCTTCCAATCTATTTTTAGAAGTTACTTTGTGATTTACTTCTCTCTTGCTCTTAACTCAGCTTTTAATCTATTATATAGTTTTATTTATTCATCCTCAGTACATTACATATGGTGATGCAAGGACACATGTCAATTATGCGTATAATTATTTATAGATGTGTTTCTATATACAGCATATATGACAATCTTGTTATAAGTATTATATAATATAGGGTTGTTGGTTTAAATTATCATATATACATAAAATTTGTTGTTTTTTCCTCGTCTATCAAGAGTTCATGTCCCTCGCTACACTACCTTTTACAATCCCGAAGGTAATGGTAGATCAATGTATAATATTATAGAGTATAATACATTTTAAAATCTAAAAAGAAACTTACCCTTGATGTTTTAAACTTAAAAATAAAGTATTGAAAAACGAACAAATAGGAATTCAGTCGATAACTTTATTAATATGTCAGATTGATAGATTCAGGAACAAAACATTTGTAGATTTTCCAATCGTTCCTCGTTTGTTCATCTAGAACAGTGGATATTCTCTTCATTTAATATTAATTTTAAAAAATCATTTTATTTACCTATTCCTATTCAGATAAATAAAATTGTGAAAATAGAAAGTTGAATGACCATTCAGTAGATGCATTAGCTTATGGAGTGAAAGATGAATTAAGTTTTTTTCTAAGGTAATGAGGTTATAATATTTTAAGTTTTACTATTTTGGAAAAAGGAGATATAATAAGTAAAAGATAAGAAATAATAATAAGTGCATTATACGAGGGCCATCCAATAAATAAGTTTCCCTTTTTTTTGTGAGAACGAAATGTCGTAAAAAAATTAGTTAGTAGTGTAAGAAATGGTCACTAGGATGCTTTGGAAGCGTGTGACCTTTAAAATCACGCTACTCGTACGCTCAAGTCCGTAGCGCTTCAGTTTCCATGGAGCTACCACTGGTGAAGGTGTCCACTTGCGAACTCTGTTCTGTAATTCGTTTTTTTCACGGTGAAACATGAAACTGCGGTCAATATTCATCGCAATTGAGTGTCAGTGTATGGTGAAGGATGTATGAGCATCCAAAAGGTCGCCGATCGCGTTCATGGTTCTTGGAAGGACGGCAAAACGTGCATGATGACGAGCGAAGCGGCAGGCCCGTTACTGCTACGGATAATGCAGCCGTTGCTGCTGTTCGGAATGTGGTGGAAGCAGATCGCCGCGTCACCATTGACGAAATAATGATTCGACTGACTCCTGGAATCGAAATTGGACGCTCTTCGATTGGAACAATCATGTCAGATGTTTTGAATTTTCGCAAAGTCTGCGCAAGATGGGTCCCGCGTTTGCTCTCGGAAAATCACAAGCAATAACTATTGGAGGCAGCCCGAGCTTTCCTGGAAATTCATCGAAGAGATGGAGATCAACTGTTTTCCCGTATTGTCACTGGAGATGAAAGCTGGGTGCATCATTCAACTCCAGAAACAAAACGACAAAGCATGGTGTGGAAGAAGCCTGAGGAAAGTGCACCAAAAAAGGCGAAGGTCACAATCTCTGCAGGCAAAGTTATGGCTATCGTCTTTTGGGACTGTAAGGGTGTTTTATTGGTTGACTACCTGCCCCCAAACACTACGGTTAACGCTGCGAGGTACTGCGAAGTCCTCACTAAACTCAGAGCTGCAATAAAACGTAAACGTCCTGGACTTTTGTCTCGGAAAGTGTTACTCGTCCACGACAATGCTCGCCCTCACGCAGCTCGAACGACCCAAACGTTGCTGGAAAACTTCAAATGGGAAATTTTAACACATCCACCTTTTTCTCCGGAACTTGCCCCAAGCGACATATCTTTTTCCAGCACTCAAGTTGCACCTTGGAGGCAAGCACTTTTCGAATGATGACGAAGTGCAGGCGGAGGCGAACCACTGGCTACGAAGACAGGACACGGCTTGGTACAACAGTGGTATCAAAAAATTGCTACAACGGTACCAAAAATGTTTGGACAGAAATAGTGATTATATAGAGAAGTAGTTTATGAGTTGTATAATGAAAATAGACGCTTTGTAAAGTTTTTAGAAAAGTTAGATTTATTGATCTGTAGAAATCTGTACAGAGATTTGTAGGAATCATGCACCCTTCTACAAATAATCTCAAAAAGGCTTGAGTTAAACCAGATTAATTAATAAACAAAATTCTAAAGGTAAGTGGATAGAGAAGTGAATGCCTTCTTATATTTAATATAGAAATTTGATAATATTCAGATGTGTGAACGCGAGAAATATCAATCAATTTATTAAGTGCTGTCATACGCACTCTGTCAGTTGAAAACGCTAAGTTCAGAGTTTTTATTCTAATTTTCATTCGATATATTTGAGCGTTTTCATCCCAGATGGGAATATCCATGTATAAAATCTTATAAAAGATACTTTCCAAATCAGCCGCCTGTGGGTCCAGCGACGGGTCGCTGACCCACAGATACTGGAGTTGCCGAGCCGTGCGACCCCTGCTCCGGGAGGTGTTCGCCTCCTGCGAAATGCCCCTGGATTTGCAGGCCTGGCTCTTCGGCGTCTGCCTCCATCCCGAGGCTGTGAAGCTAACAAGTGTGGCGAAGGCTACCATCTGCAAGTACCATCTTGGTCTTGAGTTGGGTAACGCCAGCCAGCATCTAGACCTGCCCACTCTGTGGGAAATAACTCTCGCAGTCCACCGATGGCAGAGTCATTTCCGTTGTGGGCGCTACCAATGAAGACCTTCTATACATTATATATATATTATATAATCTAAAAATATTATATAATCTAAAAACTCTAAATATTTCTATATTTTAAAAATATATATTTCATTTTATTCATTGATAATTTTTATTTTTGTTATCATCGTTTTTAAAAAGACTTTCAGTTTAGTATTTTAATTTTGTTGTAAATATATGCGTAGTTAACCAATCAATCATTTTAAATCACTAATATAGGATTAACTTATAAATTCTATATAATGTGAAAACCTAACTAATGTGTAATATTTCCTCAAGTAATTAAAAATAAAAGCTACTTGACGGTAAATCATTATCTTTTTTTATCACGACTGCACCTCAACCCTTTATCTTATCGATCCTTTGTCTTATCAACCCTTTATCAACAACAACAAATTTATTCATAACAATAAGTCGACAGGATTACCTGAATTTTCAACCTAATTGCTCTATTAATTATTCAAATTTCATAAAACTATTTTTACAAAATGTCTCGCAAACAAAGGAATGTAGAACACGCCATGACGCCATATCCAAATACTATAGAAATACCGAAATTTAATGGTCAAAATTTAAACATAATATCTTGGCTCAAATTCTTTAACAAAAAATGTTTACAGAAGCATCTTGATGAAGATTTTAAACAAAATAATATATCAAATTATCTCGAGGGTGAAGCTTTCAATTATTATATAGAAGAGTTACAAGATATAGATAATTGGGGGGAAATTGAACAAAAATTAACATCATATTTCACAATTAAAGATTCAAATTTATTCAGTAGATTTCTAAATTTAAAATATAATGATAATAATGATCTTGAACAATATTTTAAGGAAAAATCTGCTTTAGCCAAAAAACTAAACCTAGAAAAAACACTTTTACTAGAAGCACTTACAGATGGAATGCCAGATCACCTAAAAAAATATCTAATAGCTGCAAGAGTACAAGAACCTTCAGAATGGTATAAAATCACAACCCAATTAAAATTATCAACAAATAAAGAAGAAGAACCCCAACAACCCTCTACCAGTACAAGCACTCCAGTAAAAAATTTTAACTCCAACTCCTCCAAAGCTCATCAATACCAGCCATTTCCCAGGACAGCAGCAGCAACTCACCACCAGCAAGAACCCTACAAATCCATAAACCAGCCTCCATACCCCTGCAAGATATGTGCATCTCACCAGCTACCCAACCAGTACCATTTCCATAGAGACTGCCCACTTAAGAACAATAATCATCCGAAGCGCATCAACCCAGGTAGAACATTATTATTATTTTCTGTATTTATAAATCAAATATCCTTACCCTGTGTAATTGACACAGCATCATCCATATCTATTATCCCTTTAAAATATTTAAATCATATTTATTATAAAATTTTAGATAATTCCCCAAAAGAAAGAATAGGTCAGGTAGAAGGATTTACTTACCCATTATACAAAATATTGGTTAGGCTTAGCTTAGGTAAAATTACAAAGTATCAAGAAATGTTTGTTTGTGATAGTCCAATAGAATATCTTATTTTAGGTTTACCAACATTTTATATATTTAAGTTGCAAATAGATTTTTCAAAAAACCTTCTTTTCCAAAATTATAAATTCTTGTATTCTTTTAATCCAAAAACTGATAATCAGAAGTCATATGCCACTACCCTATGTATTCCAGACCCATACTATGTTAAAAATTCATCTCTTTTAAATATTAACCCATTGTGTAATTTCAATTCTTTTGATATGCCAACTACAAATGTTAAACTTATAGATCCTACTTCAAATCCCATTATTGATTCTAACTCGTTTCACAGTATGCGACAACCGGGCTCTATAACAAATTATAATTCATATTTAGACTTTAGTAAAGTAGATATTAATCCAAATTTCTCAAATCAAACAATTTCAGATATATTGCATAAATATAAGAATGTTTTCTCTAAGCACAATTTTGATATAGGACACATAAAGACTAACCCAATTTGCATATCTCTTTTAGATAATATTCCCATAGCACAAAAGCCATATAGGACATCTTTTTACAATAATGCTGAAATACAAAAACAAATAACTGAATTATTAAAATATGATATTATTAGACCCTCATCTAGCCCCTATAGTTCTCCTGCATTATTAGTGAATAAGAAATCTGATGCCCCAAATCACCCCACAAGACTCTGTATAGATTATAGGAAACTTAATCAAAAAACAGTTCCAGAACATACACCAATTCCACTTATAGAACAAATTATAGATAGGTTATCACAGTCAAAAATATATACTATTCTAGATGTCAAAAATGCATACTGGCATATACCCATAGATGAAAAAGATAGACATAAAACCTCCTTTGTAACACAATTAGGATGTTATGAATGGAACAGACTTCCATATGGTCTAAAAAATGCACCTTCACAATTTGAAAGGATTATGAAGTCAGTTTTCACTAAACATAATATACACTATGCCTTAAATTATTTTGATGATATTATTATACACTCTAAAACTTATGAAGAACACATTAAGCATTTAGATGACATATTAGGTATATTCGAACAAGAGGATATAAAGCTGAATCTCAATAAATGCAAATTTTTACAAAAAGAAATACAATTTTTAGGATACACTATTAACTCAGGAAAATATACACCAAATAACACAAATATTGAAGCAATTTTAAAATTAAATAGACCATATAATATTAAAACCTTACAGAGATTTTTAGGCACCATAAATATTTATAATAAATTTATTCCCCATTATGCGCAAATTAGGGCACCTTTGAATGAACTTTTGTTAAAAAATGCTCCTTGGCTATGGAGTGCGAAACATGAACAAGCCTTCCAAACACTTAAAAATTCACTCATATCACAACCTGTACTATATATTTATGACCCATCAAAACCATGTCATTTATTCACAGACGCGTCAAGTCTAGGAGTAGCAGGAGTTCTTAAACAACCAGATGAACAAGGCATTTTACACCCCATAGGTTATTTTTCAAGAAAACTTCACCCATATGAACAGAATTATACTGCCTCAGAAATTGAAACATTAGCTATCATTAATTCAGTACAAAGGTTTCACACATATCTACACAACATACATTTTACCTTGCACACAGACCACTTACCTTTAAAATGGATCAAAAATGTAAAAAACCCACAAGGTAGATTATTTAGATGGTCCTTAATCTTATCTCAATATAGCTTTGACATAAAACATATTAAAGGATTAAATAATATAGAAGCAGACATGCTGTCAAGAGCACCTGTCTCATTTTACCTAACATATAATGAGTTAAAAGAACACCAATCAACTGAACAAATTAGTAGTGCTAAAATTAAAATTCAAAATGGCCTCTACATTATTAATAGAAGAGGTTTTAAAAGAGCTTATGTACCACAAACACTAAGACACAAATTATTAAGCAAGGTACACACAAAGCATGGACATATTGGAACAACTCAAATGACTAAAATAATTTCTCCACACTATTATTGGTCACATATGACTAGAGATATTGCTAATTACACCAAACATTGTGAAACTTGCCAGTTTAACAAGTCTAGGGATAACAGAATTGTTTATGGACCACTACAACAGATGCCAATAGCTACACACCCAAATCACATTTTTTCTCTAGATACATTGGGCGGGTTACATAATTATGGGACAACAAGACACAGTATCCATATGATAGTAGATCACCATAGTAGATTCCTTTGGGCTTTTCCAACAAAATCTGTATCAACTGATTCTTATATAACTTGTTTGAGAAATTTATTCCAAATTAATAAACCAGAAATATTAATAACTGACAGAAATGCAGCTTTTCTTAGCAGAAAATTTAAACACTTTTTAGAAAGAAATAATGTTAAGCATCTACTCACCAGTTCCCATCATCCAGAAACAAATGCAAAAGTAGAAAGACTAAATTCCACTATCATTAATAGGTTAAGATGTGAATATAATGCTAATTTAAAGATTCCTTGGACAAAATATATTCCTAAAATTACTGAAAGCTATAATGAAACAGTACATACCACAACAGGCTTTACACCTAAATTCTTATACTATGGAATACAACCACAGTATATAGAACATTGCACAGAAACACATACACCAATAGAAAAGGCAAGAAAATTAGCCATTGAAAGAACCATAAAATCCCATGAACACAGCAAACAACTTTATGATATTAAACACCCAGAACCCATTTTTAAAGAAGGAGATCAGGTATTAGTAAAAACCTTTATTTATCCAAACACTGGTAAATTAACACAAAGATATATAGGCCCATTTACAATTTTAAAACAACTTTCTCCAGTCACATATGAAATAGATAAGCCTAATATACCCCAAAGAAAACAAACAGAAATTATACACTCAAATAAGCTTAAATTATTTTATCCAGAAACAGATTTTTTACTTCACTATAGCACTAACATAGAAAATGACTTTATAGTAAACCAAAATTCTAACACAAAGTTAATAGATATTGATGATAAACCATGTTTTTTACAGGAAGGCCATATTTTGGACATGGACAATGAAGAACAAATATCAGCACCAATTCTTAAGCCTTCACAAATAACTTAATGTCACTCCATACATCTATTAGCGTTTCATTACTCAACCATGTAAAAATAACATTTTCTACGCTTTTGATATTTTGAAGTGTACCTAGCATAATGTAACAATTACTCAAATTTAAATACCTTTTTTGCTTCATATACATTTTTGATATATTTCGCTCATTAATATTTCTTATATATACTTTTATTATAATTTCATAATTATATAAATTATTTGTAAACAAACTTTCTTTTGTTTATTATGAAAAAATGTGCGTATTGATTTTTATTGTTTCATTTTTAATTATTTCTAAAGATTTATTGATTTCGTTTAATTAATTATTTTAATTACCAATTTTATTTTAAAATTTTTGATATTTTAAAATCTTTTTCACAGGGGGGAAATATTATATAATCTAAAAATATTATATAATCTAAAAACTCTAAATATTTCTATATTTTAAAAATATATATTTCATTTTATTCATTGATAATTTTTATTTTTGTTATCATCGTTTTTAAAAAGACTTTCAGTTTAGTATTTTAATTTTGTTGTAAATATATGCGTAGTTAACCAATCAATCATTTTAAATCACTAATATAGGATTAACTTATAAATTCTATATAATGTGAAAACCTAACTAATGTGTAATATTTCCTCAAGTAATTGAAAATAAAAGCTACTTGACGGTAAATCATTATCTTTTTTTATCACGACTGCACCTCAACCCTTTATCTTATCGATCCTTTGTCTTATCAACCCTTTGTCAACAACAACAAATTTATTCATAACATATATATCTATATAACGAGTTTACAAAGTGGGAAGAGGAGCTTCTTTTTATTAGCATGCACACAAGCTTTCGGACATATCGTCCTTCATCAGGTAAGAGTAATAAACGCGCTGAGGATCCATATATACACAAAGCTGAAAAGAAAATTTACATAACTGCAAAAGATAAAAGTATTTAAAGATAAAAATAAGAACCAAATATGCTAAAAAGATTATAGGGATTAAATGCTAATAAATCTGGACTAAGTACATATGCACTATGAATGGTGTTAATCAAGGGCAGGTAAATGCAACCTATGGCTATTCACATAACATATGGTATTGTTCTGGTATATCTATATGCCTGTTGATGCTGTTTGTTTTTATTGACACAAATGCCTCTAGTAAAAGTCTTTGGTACTTATTATTGATATTGTTGTATAGAATGGATGGCTGATATTGGAGTGGCAACCTTTAATTCTAGACGATAACAGATGGAGTTGGGCGCGGCGTATGACGACGGATGAAAATGGATTGCGAACAGGATCCCTGATTCGAAGGGATGTGAAACGGCTGATTTTATACCTCCATCCCTTCGAATCAGGGATCCTGTTCGCAATCCATTTTCATCCGTCGTCATACGCCGCGCCCAACTCCATCGGTTATCGTCTAGAATTAAAGGTTGCCACTCCAATATCCGATTTATTTCTAAGTCCGTCAAGGGATTGATCTTTCTGGTCTCTCAGCTACTAACCAATCCAGAAATGGCCGATCTGTTGCAATCCATCACAAGGGACATTCGGCACCAGAAGAACGATATAACGCAACGTCACAACTCCAAGCTTCATCACTGGATCAAGAAGTACAACTTCCCTGCCCATCTACTAGAAGCCTATCTTCCCCAGTCACCCCAAGGAGTGGTCAACCTCTCGGACTATGTCTTGCCATCTGCTGATGCTGAGATTCTGTCATTGGGCCTAAAATACAGACTGCCTGGGCCTTCTGATATTCCTCGCATCATAGCTGGTGTGGAACCCGCTCTCAGAGGCCTTAACCACCAAGACACCCATAGGATCAGGCATTTTGTCACCTCCACCCTTCAACGACCCTACAATATCCCTAAACCGTCCCTAGCCATGAATAGGGTTATCTCCCGTCTTAAACGCAATAGAGACATAGTCATAACAAAATCCGACAAAGGCTCACAGACCGTAATTCTCAACACTACCGTTTACAAGCAAAAAATGCAAAACGTTCTCGACCAACACTCCATTTTTTCTGCCATCACTGAACAGGAACATAAAACATCCGTTAAGAATTTCCGTTTACTATTGTTAAGATTAAAAAGGTCCCAGCAGATCACTAAAGAGCAATATAACGACTTCACAGCTAACCTCGCCCAAATAGCCTACATTTACGGCCTTCCAAAAATCCACAAGCCCGATGTTCCCCTCCGACCAATCATATCTTACCATCTCTTTCCGGCATATACCCTGTCAAAATTTTTGTCCAACTTCTTGACCCCCCTTCTACAGTCTCCCCCATGGGAATATACCATTGCAAACTCCCCCTCGTTTGTGTCCTATATCACCAGCCTCACACCTCCCCCCAGGTCCATAATGGTTTCTTTCGATGTAACGTCTCTATATCTCTCACTTGCCCACCCCTTGATCATTAATAGTTTACGCACTTTCCTCGAAAATGCCCCCCTGTTAGACACCCTCACCGCGGAGACGGTTGTCGAGCTCACTTCCATATGCCTAGGCATGTCCACCTTCACATTTGATACCCAGTTTTTCAAGCAGACCAAGGGCTCCCCCATGGGTAGCCCCCTCTCAACCGTGGTGGCTGAGGTTGTCATGAGGTCACTGGACCAATGGATCACTTCACGCCATTCTTCAGACATCTTTCTATGGAGGCGGTACATCGATGATACCTTTTGCTTGGTAAGTGAGGTATCTGCCTCTCACATCCTATCTGACCTCAACTCCTTCCACCCAGACATAGCCTTCACCCATGAAACAGAAAATCACTCAGTCCTACCTTTCCTAGATACACTAGTCATACGCACCCCCAGCAGTTTCCATACCACAGTATACTATAAAAACAACACACCCCCACACCACACAAACTTCCGGTCACATTGCCCAACACCACACAAAATCAATACAGTTAGAGCTCTCACTAAACGTATCTTTACTCATTGTTCCCTCCCGTTATTCCAAACAATAGAAAAGGCTAAAATATTTTCATATTTATCCAAATCCGGCTACCCGACCCCCTTCATTCTTAAACACATGCATGACCCTCACCACAACAGTGCTCCAGCTATACACAGAAATATTTGCTCCCTTCCTTTTTGCCCCCAGTCTATCACCATAGCCAGGTTTTTAAGGCAACATGGCATTACAACATACTTCCAGAACCCACCTAACATCGCCACACTAATCCGACACCCCATTACCAGATCTTCCCTTCATGCGAGTTCTCTCCGTTCTGGTGGTGCTGTCTATTCCGTCTCTTGCGACCAATGCAATGCCACTTATGTCGGGGAGACGGGTAGATCCGTCGCCATCAGAATGGTTGAGCATTCCAGAAACATCTCTAATAAAAACCTAAATTCCCCTATTTACAGTCATTCTATGCAAACCGGTCATACATTCAATCTAACAAAGCCATCCATTCTATACAACAATATCAATAATAAGTACCAAAGACTTTTACTAGAGGCATTTGTGTCAATAAAAACAAACAGCATCAACAGGCATATAGATATACCAGAACAATACCATATGTTATGTGAATAGCCATAGGTTGCATTTACCTGCCCTTGATTAACACCATTCATAGTGCATATGTACTTAGTCCAGATTTATTAGCATTTAATCCCTATAATCTTTTTAGCATATTTGGTTCTTATTTTTATCTTTAAATACTTTTATCTTTTGCAGTTATGTAAATTTTCTTTTCAGCTTTGTGTATATATGGATCCTCAGCGCGTTTATTACTCTTACCTGATGAAGGACGATATGTCCGAAAGCTTGTGTGCATGCTAATAAAAAGAAGCTCCTCTTCCCACTTTGTAAACTCGTTATTAACCTTCAGTGAAGAGCAGTTCTACTTAATATATATGTATATTTATCAATTTTAAATATTTATTCATCTATATTCATCCTTATTTATAAAATATTTGTATATATATTTAACCTTATATAACCTTATGTGAACATGGTGCTAAAGTAATTTCAATCAATCTCTCTCTCTCTTTTCGGTAATAAAAGTAAGGATATATAGGAAAAGATATATTTTTAATATAATATACATATATATTATATAGAATGTATTTATTCATTAAAATATCAATTTTAACTATTCCTAGTTACTCACAAAGTTGAAGTTTATTGGAGTGTTATAGCTAAACCTTATATAAAATGATTTTCTACTTCGAGTGAGTAAATTGAAACTTAAATACTTCCGTCAATGTGGGGGAGATAATAAAGTTATCGAGGCCCAGCCATAATCTCCAGCCAGGGTTAGACAGCCAATATCGGAGGAAGTAGTTAGAAAACCAAAGCACTTTCCAAAGTAAACTGAAGTGAACCAACCAATCCATAAGATAGATTCAATCTAGGGGGGGTGCCATATTTTACGTGGGACTCAGCTGCGGTCATTCACGGCCTGGAGGAGAATTATGGACGGCTTCCACTCTATATACTTACCTGGATGTATAGCTTCTGAGGTTAACTCACATGTAACTTCTATTATTTTTTATATACAGTGGGTCAGCCACTGTCTGTAGGGCCCAGTTATTTATGTCCCATTTCTTACTATATATATTTATTATTATGTGTATGGGGTTTAGGGTCGGTGGAAAGGTGATGTAAACCGTTAGGTTTCGACCGCAACGACCTGGTATCGAATACCGTATTGAGAACATTTTTCTAATCTATATATATATAAAAATGAATGTCTGTCTGTCTGTGTGTGTGTGTGTCCTCTATGGATTCAAAAACCATACATCCAATCGCCGTGAAATTTTGGGATATTATTAGGTGTATCCCCGGAAAGGTTTACGAAAAATAATTTCTTGAATATCTTTAATATCCTTAGAGTTATTTGCAGATTTGTAGCTTTAACTCGCAAGCAGCTCTACCTTGCGACGAGAATGGATTCATCCGGCCGGCGGCAGTCCAAGGACAAGTTCAAGGACAGTCCAAGTACCCACCGACCAATCAGGGCAGAGTTGGTGACACAGCTGTGACAGCTGGTGACACAGCAAGAAAAAAAGCCTCGCGGGAGCTTGACCAAGATGACCTCCGGGAACTTCGTCCATCTTCTATAAACGACCATGAATTTATTCAACCTTATCGAGTATTTTTCAAGGGACCGGGAAAAAATGTTCACTAGATAAAACGATGATTTTGTAATGTAGAAAATTAGGAAAGACAAAATTCAGAATGACACGGCACACAGGGACCGGGAAAAAATGATCACTTTATCGAGAGATTCAAATTTACGAGTTTCAAATTATCAAAATATATCTATTTCTTTTTATAAGTTTATAGAGAATTGTTTTAACAAATGTTCGTTAGACAAACCTTTACTCGGGTACCGATTAATATTGATTTTATTCAACTTATCGAGTATTTTTCAAGGGACCGGGAAGAAATGTTCACTTTATCGAGAGATTCGTTAGACAAACCTTTACTCGGGTAAAACACGGGCGAAGCCGGGTACATCCGCTAGTTTAAAAATAAAATGCTCCAATGGCCCCCGATTCTTTCGAAAGTACAACCCCACCAGTGAGTGCAAGTAATCAAATGAGGCTCTGGTACATTTGTAAGTGCAAATTCGAACTGCTTTTTACATGTGTAGACATGTGATTCACTTACAGTAAAAACAGTCGCCTACTTCTACCCAGTATGATTATCACATGGCCTGTACCACGTGTACTAAGAATAATAAAAAAGTATTGTATGTGCGTAGAGAACTTAAAGACACACGCACTGGAATATTAATTCTTCTGTCATATATGTTATGTTAAATTTGAAGTTCCATTTTACCCCACAAAATTTTAAACCCGTGAATGTCACATGTGACGGATATATTCGATTCTATTTAACCGAAAGTTGTTATATTGTAGCGAGTAATTAGTTTTATCATTTTTATGTAAATATTTTAATTTATTTTTAATGCCTGATTTTTGCATAGGTGTTTGTTGTATTTTTGATTCCTATATATACTTTGGCGTGTATTCATTAATGGACATATTTTTCGGTTGTTCTTCTTTTGATCTCGGTTTGTTTGGTTAATAAAATAACGTTCTTCGTTTGCGGATCACCGACTCTACCTTTTTGCTACGCTACAACTGGTGGAGATGCGGGGTACCGATGCCCTCACGGATGACTTGATGGGAGGAGGCCTTTGCTTACAAGACTTGAAGCAACTTTCTGGTCTCTCTCTCTTTCTGCGAAGGTGAGACCGTCTTCTGCGGGGGTGAGACCGTCTTCTGCGAGGGTGAGGCCGTCTTTTGCGGAGTTGATACCGTCTTCTGCGGAAATTGCCGTCTGCAGAGATTGCCGTCTGCAGAAATTGCCGCCTGCAGAGATTGCCGTCTGTAGAAATTGCCGCCTGCAGAGATTGCCGCCTGCAGAGAATCGCCGTCTGCGGAGATGGGAACGTCGTTTGCAGAGGGGAAAACGCCGTCGACGGAGATGGGGGCGCCTTCTTCGGGGATGTAATCGCAGTCTGCAGAGATGAGAACGCCGTCTGCGGAGATCGCCGTCTGATGAGATGAAATCGAATTCTGCAGAGAGAAAATCTCCGTCTAGTAAAGATATCCCTGGCCCTATTACGCGGTCGCGAGCTCGTAGACTGGAGGCGCAGATCTCCTGCTGAACATCAGGTCGATGTCCTTTGAGAGGGGGGCTATGTAGCGAGTAATTAGTTTTATCATTTTTATGTAAATATTTTAATTTATTTTTAATGCCTGATTTTTGCATAGGTGTTTGTTGTATTTTTGATTCCTATATATACTTTGGCGTGTATTCATTAATGGACATATTTTTCGGTTGTTCTTCTTTTGATCTCGGTTTGTTTGGTAAATAAAATAACGTTCTTCGTTTGCGGATCACCGACTCTACCTTTTTGCTACGCTACAATATATATGTGAAAAATATTGTGTGAAAAAATATGTTGATATTAAAAACAAAATATGCATATTATGATAGCTCATTTGAATTCTGTTCAACGCGATTAGCTGTCAGGAAAAGCCCATGTTGTATTTAATATATCTAGTGTCTTTAAGGTGTGATACCACAGAGTACGTTAGTAACAACGACCCTTTAATACAAGTAGAAAATATCTTCTGATACACACTGATATCAACTCTGTCTTACATCTTGCCGGCCAGCTTGTACAAAGTTGGCTTCGAATGTTTCAATCTGCTTTAACATTTATAAACACGTAAGATAGATTTCTGAACATGTTGAAATCTGTTTATATCTAACGGTTCACAAAAACATTTTAATTTTTAATATCAGTATCTGAACTTTTTATTTTTCCTTTTACATAATCAGTGTAATTACACAAATCTGTCTTTAAAACCCATTTCCCGATTTCTCAGGAAACCTCTTGGGCCAAATATTTTGTCGTTGAGGCAAAGTCTCACAATGACGAGAACCAACAGCCTGAAACCCGTTCATGGCTGGCTTTTCTTGAATTTTAACTATATATATACTTTTTTAGATAATTAAAAAACTTGATTAGTTATTTTAACTAAACCCATCGCTACATATCTATTGGGTCAACAGGAAACAGTTGGTCTGTTGTCCGTTTTTCTGCGAGGTTTCGATGCCAGCCTTGTGCCGAACATTGGAATCTGAGCTAAAAGAGTTTCTAAGAAATACATTTTACGTCAAAAAATCACATATTGAGTATTATTGTAAAGGTTTTTGACCACGCGCGCGATAAAATATTTTTAAAAACTCCCCCGCGCGAGTTTTTCTTACTAATTTTCCATACACACAATAATATATCAAAGTGAAAATATAAGACTTCCTAGGATAAGTTCCTTTTAAAACATTTTAATTCAGAGATCTCTAGATTAGGGGAACAAAAGCTTTTCTGAAGAATAAAACATTTTTCATTAAATTGCGAATAGACCTAGAGTTGAAATTGAATCAAATACACATAGGGTCCTGGTTCCAAAATCACTTTATTAGGTACCGCTCAACAAGAGCAACCTTTTTCCCCGATGGTATGACTTTAAGTACAAAATAACATTTACAATCCTTAATATTTTCGTTCTATAGCTTTATGAATAATTTACAATAATATATTCAAGAATTTCCATCTTCAAATCACAAATAATACTTTAAAAATTAAAATTTCATAGAAAAGTTGATAAAAATATTTGCATTTTTTATCAACCCATATCAGCCTAATCAGTCATAAAATACAACAAAGCTTTAACATTTTAAAAATTCTCTAAAGTTAGGAAGATGCTTTAATCTGGGGATCCCCAGGCGTTTTTTTGTTGCGCCTCTCTGGGCAAATTTATGCTGAGTTTTTTGTTCGCCACGGCTTGTTAGCATGTGGTCTCAGCTCAGCCCCTTGCTGCCTGTCCTTTTCAATAGCTGATAATGCGACCTTGGCTTCATCAACTGATGGTTTGTGTGCTCTTTAAATATAACTAACAATACCGTTTTTTTAAATATATAAAAGAATATAAAGAGACAAAGATCGCCTCTCCCGTCAAAATAGACGTCAAAACCAGACGCTATCTATTGACCGTCGCCGCAAACTAGCGGCCTCGGGTTGGTGGAAAAGCCACAACACCATCTTTGTCATCGACCCGAGACCGCTAGTTTGCGGCGACGGTCAATAGATGGCGTCTGGTTTTGACGTCTATTTTGACGGGAGAGGCGACCTTTGTCTCTTCAGATCAATATCTTTCCGGCAAAATTCCATCTATATATAAGAGAATGCATGCCATGCATTCCTGATCGTGCAACTAGAAGTTGCTGATGGCTTTCGCCATCTATCGGAATAAATATTAACTAATCGTTGATTTTTAATTATTCCAGAATTGACCAAATACCGTTTCTTGATTCCAAAATTGACCAAATACCGTTTCTTGATTCCAAAATTGACCAAATACCGTTTCTTGATTCCAGAATTGACCAAATACCGTTTCTTGATTCCAGAATTGACCAAATACCGTTTCTTGATTCCAGAATTGACCAAATACCGTTTCTTGATTCCAGAATTGACCAAATACCGTTTCTTGATTCCAAAATTGACCAAATACCGTTTCTTGATTCCAGAATTGACCAAATACCGTTTCTTGATTCCAGAATTGACCAATACCGTTTCTTGATTCCAAAATTGACCAAATACCGTTTCTTGATTCCAGAATTGACTAAATACTGTTTCTTGATTTCAGAATTGACCAAATACCGTTTCTTGATTCCAGAATTGACCAAATACCGTTTCTTGATTTCAGAATTAACCAAATACCGTTTCCCTCTTGATCAGAAACGGTATTTAGCCAATTCTGGAACAATTAAAAATCAACGATCAGTTAATATTTATTCCGATAGATGGCGTAGACCATCAGCAACTTTTAGTTTCACGATTAGAAAATGCCTTTTTTCTTAATTTATCCACCTGATCCAAGGACAAATTCACTTTTGTACTTTTTTTAAATAAGAGAAGGTTATAATATATTTACGAACCGGAATATACAATTCATATTTCACACACACAACACATACAAAGCCTTTATTAACATAAAAACGTCGATGGACGAGTGGGTAACACCCTCGATTCCCGACAGTCATGAACTGCAAAGAATACGTAGATCGCGTACTTCGTTGCTGAGGAGATGGTAATGGCGTGGTCCTCGAGATCAACTAGAAAGATCCAGGACTATATATAGATATACATAATGAATGAAGACATTAAGACGCGAATGTTTCTTTTAACAAATAAATAAAACTTCTACTGGCCTTACTGCGATGAAAAAATATTGGTAGGGCTTGGTTCATCAGTGCTTTGTTTACATTTTGTTTAATATGTGAATAACCTTCACATATAATCATTATTGCAAATATCATAAACTAGGTTGTTCTTGTTGAGCGGTACCTAATAAAGTGATTTTGAACCGAACCTTTATTAAGACACCAGTCAGATTCTCCTCTCTCTTTGCCGACTTGCAACGATATCCTCACAATGATCAATCACAATCATGTAGTGGAGGAGAAAACGATGAACCTAAGTTCTTTTTACTACTTACAGCTTTGTAAAAGCAACCATTCGACTTGATATGGAACTGGTTAAAATACAATTTATATTTCTGAATATAGAGCAATCCATATTTAAATCTTTTGATAATAAAACGGCATATATTGGATTAAATAAAAGATTTATTTGCCAATATATGCCGTTTTATTATAAAAAATGTATATTTTTATCTAATTCTACTGTCCTAAAGGTTTGTGGTCATAGTTATCTTGAATACTGTTTGTATCGTAATTAGACGTGCAACAACTCAAACTTGACCATGGCTATTTATCTCTCATTTTTCCGCCCCGGCGAACAACCAATGTCCAATTTATATATTTTTACATACTGAGGCTTTAAAGAATGAAAATAATCTTCATCTATTTGCATAAACAACAAATACCATTTCTGAGATTACACCCTTCAGTTGCTGTTGTTGTTGTCGTGTCCAAAGAAGAGTCTCAGATGTCCCCATGCATCTCTATCACAGCAGCAGCAATGTCCTCTATCTTGGGTGTGTAAAGCTGCTGCTCTGGGTCTAAATCAATTTTCTGCAAGGCTTCGGCCATTGCTGGGCATGAGAATATGTGAGTAGGTGTTAGTTCCACGCCATGACAGTTGTTGCATGCTCTATAGGTTCTTGTGCCATCTGGATGTATTGCCATTCCTTTATAGTGTTTTGTTCTAAGTCTTGTTATTCAGTGTAACATATATAAGCAGAATCATCCAATACAGTTATATAGTTTTAAGAGAAGCGGTCTGGTAGATTAAAAAAATTGGCGAAATTACTATAAGAGTTCATTACTGATGAACCAAGCTCTTCAAATATATATTTTTCAGCGCAATAAAAACAGTAGAAGTTTATTTTATGTGTAAAGGATATATTCGTGCTTTAATGCTTATTTCCTATATATACAATATCATTTAACTTAACCTGGTTCAAAATCACATTAAAAGGTACCGCTCAACAAGAGCAACCTAGTTCATAATAATTGAAACAGTGAATAATATGTGAAGGTTATTCACATATTAGACAAATTTTAACGCGGGATCCAATCCCGGTTCATGACTGTCGGGAATCGAGCGTGTTACCCTCTCATCCTATTTAACTTAACCTAACTAATTTATAAGCCTTATTTATAAATAAATTTACATAAATTGTTCCTATAACAGATGAAGATTGTGTTATTGATAGAACATTTATTATTTCAGACATAATCATCAATTTAAAGGTATGTATTGCGATTGTGTTTCTCGATATTAAGTGATAAGAAAGGGTTCGGTGGAAGTTGGTCTAAACCATTTGTTTTCAACTGCTACGACCCGGGATCAAATCTCGCATTGGGCACCATTTTTATAATTAAAATAATTGCTCCAATGGCCTCCGATTATTGAAAAAGTCCAATCTCACTAGCGAGGCCGAGTAACCAAACGGGTCTATGGTACATTTGTAAGTGTAAAAGTCGAACTGCTTTTCACATGTGTAGACATGTGGTGTACTTACAGTAAAAGCAGCTGCTAACTAACCACCATTAATTTTATAGCCAGTACTACGTGTACGAGAGATAATATTTTTTAAATGATAGGAGAGCTAGCTTTCTCATTATATCAAGTAAGATTTTGTATACAGACATTTCATAATATACAAGTGGATATTGTAGATAGTAAGCCACGCCGGTTGAAAAGAGCGTTACGAAATCTGTTATTAAGAAAACATTGATTTACTTAAGAACGACAAAAATAGATGGATAAACACATAGATACACAACTATGCAGTAAGAATAACATTTCTATATTCTTCTCTCGTAACAAATAAAACGAGGGAAATTTCCTCATTGTATCTTTTTATATTTTAATACATGTGAAAAAACAATTTAAAAAAATAAAAGATAAAGTGCCTTCTTTACTTTTAATACATGTGTATTAAACTCTTGTCTTCTCTTTATCTAATTTAGTTTAAAATCAAATTTGAGTAAATAAATAAAATGCCTATGTGATCAGTCAGTATATGTCTCTTTTTGATGCATTAGTAAGCTATCTATTATGAAAATTCGGAACTATTATTGACGCGTATATATATTTTAAAAATTTAATAATATCTACTTCCTAAAAGAATCATACGCGACTATATTAGTTTCGAATTTTCATATGCCTCTTTAATTTGAATATCATCACCTGATTTTTTAATATTTTTGAATTGTCATATAATTCTCGTATAATCCCCGCCCCACTAGGTCGTGGTGCCACCCCGAAGTATGGCCGTGACGAAGTAAAGATTGAAATATCCAATCCATATTTAATTACACGGTTCCCCACGCCACCGTGCCATTAGCGCGTGGACGTACTGGTCACACCCTGTCAGGTGGGGGGTACCCTGCTGAATTACCATATGTAAGTCTGGGGTCTTGATAAAGTCTGATGTATCTTTATCGCCTCAGTATAGCACGTAATGTTTGTTTATAAACAGACGCACCGGACTTTATCAAGTCTTATATCAGATTTCACAACCAGGATTTAAATGCAGGAAGAAAATAAGCAGAGAGCAGAGTTTGTCAATTCGACTAATCGCGCGACATTTGTTTCGAAGTGATGCGGCTATTAGACGATGTTGACAATATTGGGTCAACAACGGAAGAATGCAACGTCAGGACGGCAGCGGTCGACCGAGGGACACAACAGAACGGGAGGACAGAGCGATTGTCAGAACGGCTGTCACAGAACCGGATTCGATGATATCTACTATCCAACGTGTGACGGACACAAGTTTCCAAAATGGCGATCAAACAGACGACTGAAAGAACGGAATATAAGAGCTCACCGACCGTTAATAGGCTATCACTCACACCCATACACCGACAATTCCGACTACAGTGGTGGGACATAAAAGAATTTACCTGAATGTTGTTTTCTCTCGAATGGTATCAGTTTATTCTATGTTTAATGTATCTACCTATTCTTCCTTCCTGAGGATCGTATTTCTAACGAAAGAGGTTGTACATTCATCCAATAAATCTCAGAAAATATTTTGAAAACAGAATAGCATAGGCTTGTTAAAATGTCACTTTTATAGGAAATTTAATAAAGGAAATATTTCTCAGAAAAAGAGAGAATATAAAGGTAAAGAATCTATTTGGAAACACACAATGTATTTTTCGCGGTATATGTTTTTCTTATCTCGGTTTCCTTATTCTGAAAAAAAAAAGTTTCAATAGAGAAATACTTGTTGAATTGTGTTTTAACAAAAGGTTCTCTGACTTTATAAATGTGCGATTTAAAGCTTATCTAATGTAACATCAAATATTTGTTTCTGAAGTACACTCTATAGCAATATTCGACGCACCAAGAAGGAGTTGTTCGATTGAGACAAAAATGAGTCATGTGAAAGGAAAAAAATTGATTAAAATTTAAAAACAAACGTTTAATTTCAGAGTTTAAACGCCACGAAAATCTATATACCTTTGGACCCAACTGGCCTGAATGCAGGCTGCGATCCAGCGTGTTATGGACTGATAGATATTCCGGATGGCGTGCTGCGGAATTTCTTGCCGAATTGTCTCCAACTGTCAGAATAAATAGTTAAAATTCCGGGATGTTTTTGAATCGCCTTCCTATCACGTCTCAGATCTAGTCTATCGGGGTGAGGGATCAGGCGAACTATCTGGCCATGGAAGAGTTCATGTAAGATTTAAAGCAATTCATAGTAACACGTGCGGTGTGTGGCCGGGGATTATTCTGTTGAAAAGTAAGCCCGGGGTGATATGAGAAGTACAGCATCAAAACAGGCCGTAGAATGTCATCTACGTACCCTTGTGCTTTCAGGATGCCAGGAATGACGACCAATGGAGTTCTGCTATCAAATGAAATGGCACCCCAAACCATTACGCCCTGTTGTGGATTTGTGTGGTGTCGAACGTAAGGCTAAAATCCACACGTTGCCCATGACGTCACCAGACATGTTTGCGACGGTCGTCAGGACACAGTAAGAAGCGGGACTCGTTACTAAAGACTATAGGTCCCCAGTCAGTGCAGTTCCAAGTTGATCGCCTCCGACACCACTGTAGCCGGAATTGTCGGTGTATGGGGTGCGAGTGATAGCATATTAATGATCAGTGAGCTCTTATATTCCGTTCTTTCAGTCGTCTGTTTGATGGCCATTTTGGATACTTATGTCCGTTACACGTTGGATGGTAAATATCATCGAATCCGGTCCTGTGACAGCCGTTCTGACAATCGATCTGTCCTCCCGTTCTGTTGTGTCCCTTGTTTGACCGCTGCTGTCCTGACGTTGCATTCTTCCGTTGTTGAACCAATATTGCCAACATCGTCTAATAGCCGCATCACTTCGATACATATTCTGCGCGATTATTCAATTTAACAAACCAGCCTCTTTCAATCCAATGGCACGACCTCTTTCAAACTCTGGCATATGTTCGTAATGAGCGCTATTAATTCGGCGAGGCATTTTCATAGTAGTAATAGGCTGACTGCAAAAATATATCAAACTGAAAGGTTCAAAATCAGCTCGTCCCGCGTCGAATATGGAGTCTATAATACTATTTCCAGATGCTTAGTTCAGATGCGCTGGAGCTATTGCTTTGCATAAATGGACCATCAAATCTAATTGATTTGCATATTTGGTCGAAACGCCCTTGTGTGTACTCCTTTTGGTGCGTTGATTCTTTTGATATAGTAAGCATACCATCGGACTTCCATGAATTTTAAACACTTCTAAATATCGAAATAGGCTATTCATCGAATATATTTTCAGAATAGTTAATTTGGGACACTCAAAATATAGTGGTATTATTAAATACATTTTAATAATATATTTATTTTATGATGCATTCGCGCGCCATCTGTTATGAAAATTCCAAACTATCATAGACGCGTATTATTCTTTTAAAAATTAAACAATTTCTACTGCACTTACTGCAATGTAAATACACTGGTCCGCAAAATTAAAGGAACAACACATGTTTAAGAAAAAGAAAAGTTATATTAAGGGATATTTATCAAGTTTTGGTATATTCAAAAGCTTCCATGAATTAAGAGAGTATGTAAAACAGAAAAACAAATAAAGTTGTTCCCAATATGCAAAATAGCACCGTCTACGTTGACTCCGCCTCCAGCACGTGCCTGAGTCTTTCTCAAAGCGTCCTAATTTTACGCTCCACTAGATTTTTATTGAACCTTTTTGTTTTTTAAAGTTTTCATGGCTTATAGGCAACATTTATCACAAGAAAAAATGGCAAGCTATTGGAAAGATGGAAGCAGGCCAATCACAGGCAGAAGTAGCAAGATGGCTTGCAGTGACAAGAAACATTGTCTCAAGGCTTTGGAAAAATTCAAACGACAGCTATTGTTGCCAGAACACCCGGACAAGGACTGCCAAGGGTCACAACGTTAAATCAAGACCGCCTTTTGAGTCTCCTTGTGCGTCGCAATAGAAGAAAGACAGCATCGCAACTACGAAGTGACCTCAATGCAGCTACAGGAGTCTTAGTATCAACTGATACAATACGCAGAAGGCTTCACAAGAAGGGCCTCTATGCTCGACGACCCATAATTTGTGTGCCATTGACACCACCTCAAAAGAGAACAAGGAAACTTTGGTGCAGACAACATGTCGCCTGGAATCCAGATGAATGGAGGCGTGTAATGTTCACTGATGAGTCCAGATTCTCTCTAAACAGCGATTCTCGTCGTGTCTTGGGCGGTCGCACAGCACTCCATATTTTTCGGCAAGGAACCCTGACTGGACAGAGGTATCGGGACGAGATCTTGGCAGCATATGTGATGCCTCAAGCATTGGAAATGGGAGAAAACTTTCTTCTAATGGATGATAATGCCCGACCACATAAGGCTGGTGTGGTCGACACTTTTATCCAAAACCATGCAATTGCTCGGATGAATTGGCCAGGACGATCCCCAGACCTAAGTCCCATTGAGCATGTATGGGACAACCTAGGACGGCGGATCTCATCCCTCCAACCCCCTCCTAGAAACACTGATGAGCTAGAAACAGCCATAACACAAGAGTGGGCGTTGATTCCACAAGAGCTGATAAACTCCCTAATTCTTAGTATGGGTCACCGATGTAGAGCCTGTCTATCAGTTAAAGGCGATCACACCCCATATTAACAACAATATCCAAGATATTTATACACTGATTGCAAGAAGATCATTGCTTGACCGGCTAATTTGCATAAAACACGTGTTAGAATTCTTTGATTTCAAGTATTATAATCAATAATGGAATAATAAATGTGTGTATAAAATTTCATTGATAAATGTTCAATAAAATTTGAGATAAATGAAAAAAATATGTTGTTCCTTTAATTTTGCGGACTAGTGTATTAATGTATAACTATGACATCTTTCTCTCAATAATATTTTTCTTTTTTGATATCGATAGAGTTCTCTATCCCAGTTATTTATTGATTTTATTTTATACTAGCCGAATGACCCGGGCAACGCCCAGGTTTTACCCGATTAAATGTTTTTATTCAAATACTATTCGTTACAATTATAAATTGGCGGCGTGGATGTCACTCTTGTGAAACGTCCCGCTCCAAACTTGGTGTCAGAGAAGCGATATTTTTATAAAGAGATGATCTGGCTTTGTGTCTTCTGCTCGAATGAATGTTTTTCTGTTAGAATTTTGTTCCTGCACACTAAAAATGAACTGGCTTCACCCGTGGTCTCAGCTTTTTGGAAATTTTCCCGATATAAATTTGTATCTGATAATCAAACATGATGCAGCAATATTGTCATCATTTTCTGACTGAAAAAACAACAATTTTTGCCCAGAACCTGTCAATTTTATTTTTTATTGGCTAAAAATCCGATAAATATCTTTTCCAGATTTTTCTCTATGTCCTGTCAAAACACGTTTTACATGTACATTAGGTCAGCTGATATTACCTCCCATCTTCACCGCTAGAGGCGCTGCTTGCGAGCGAAAAGGCAAATTTGCAACGCAATTTGCAAATAACTCGAAGAATATTCGGGATAGCGACCTGAAATTTTCACTATAAGTTTTTCCAGATTCTACTCTATATACTGTTAAAATTTCAGTCAGATTAGTTACGTATTGTGGACGTGTATAGCCGACATAGATACCCACATACATACATACATACATACATACACTGACTTTTATATATATATAGGGATATCTTTTGTATATATGTATTCTTTGTTACCTTTTTATATAAATTCAATTTATTCTTAGAACTTCTAAAACATATTTTCCATTTATAATGGAGGTACATTGATCCAGTATTATCAAAGTTTGCCCCAATATTATAGAAAAAACGAGAATTTCGTTTCATCTTATAAAAATTTTACACCATATTCTAATATCCCCAATGTTTTCGAAGAAATTCAATCATATATTCAAATATTCAATTATATTATATTTTAGGGTGGTTTGATATTGTTGATAGTAAAATACCTTGATGAAAAAAAAACGTAGTCAAGAGCTTATAAAGAATGATATCGAGAAGCTTGTACGCTTCAAACAACGGTGCTAACAATATTTATTTGTTCAGGACTGCAAAAGGAAGAATTTATCTAGCTTTATGAGAGAGTTCGATTCTTTGTAATATTCTCATAGATCCATCAAGTTTACCTAGACCTTATTGAAAAACAACAATAACTTCCTCATCAGAGATTACAATCAACTCGCTGCAAAAATTAAGCTTGAGTGCAATAAAATCTTTTAGATAAGAAAGAAGAAGACCCATATATCCTTGTTGTATTGTATGTAGAAATGGTATCTTTGTTTAATCACTAGAGTTTCTTATTTATTTCAAACCACATTACCTTTTCTCTATAAATCTCAAAGTGATTCCAATATGATCACTAACCTAGAAACACCGCTGATATAATGTGGTCACTATACTGATGTAGCCGCTAACATAATGTCGTCGCTATACTGATGTAGCCGCTAACATAATGTGATCACTATCATGATGTAGCCGCTAACATAATATGATCACTAACCTAGAAACACCGCTAATATAATGTGGTCACTATACTGATGTAGCCGCTAACATAATGTCGTCGCTATACTGATGTAGCCGCTAACATAATGTGGTCACTATCATGATGTAGCCGCTAACATAATATGATCACTAACTTAGAAACACCGCTAATATAATGTGGTCACTATACTGATGTAGCCGCTAACATAATGTCGTCGCTATACGAGTTGATTGTAATCTCTGATGAGGAAGTTATTGTTGTTTTTCAATAAGGTCTAGGTAAACTTGATGGATCTATGAGAATATTACAAAGAATCGAACTCTCTCATAAAGCTAGATAAATTCTTCCTTTTGCAGTACTAAACAAATAAATATTGTTAGCACCGTTGTTTGAAGCGTACAAGCTTCTCGATATCATTCTTTATAAGCTCTTGACTACGTTTTTTTTTCATCAAGGTATTTTACTATCAACAATATCAAACCACCCTAAAATATAATATAATAAAAATAGAGTTTTCCTTTAAGATATTAATCGTGGATACAGAGTAATAATAGATAATAACTTATTGGGAGGGGTCTGAACGACCCTTTATAAAGAAGTTAAGGACTTAATCTGCCAGACCTTAGACCAAACAAAAGCCGCGGCCACATAAAAACTAATTATCTTCAAATCGATCGCGAGCAAGAAAGCTAATTTGCATAATTAATCAAATGGGTAAAAAGCAAGAGTCAATAGCAGCGATCCCCTCTGACAGGGGCCGATCTCAGGACCCACGCCTCTTGTCCCAGCAGCCCCCGGGGACCTTTGTTGCTGTTATCATGGTTAGATGTTTGTCTTTACAATCTCAACACTTCACTGACATACATCATAGAGCTATGTTTGTATTCTGACATAGCGGAGTAAAACATATTGAGGCCAGAGTCTTTTCTAATTGAGAACAGAGCCCGTGGATTTGGATGCTTAGACCTTAGGAACCACAATCTCATCATAATGGGCCGTGTGCTAAGCATTTAAGAGATCAGCCCTAAAATTCAAATCTGAAACTAAACTTCCTGTTTAAAGCAACATATTTTATCCATGAAATAATACATCTCAGATCTATTTTTGTCTTCTGAAATAGCGGAGTGAAACATATTAAGGACAGAGTCCTCTCTAATTGATAAGATAACCAGTGGATTTGGATGCTTAGACCTTAGGAACCACAATCTCATCATAATGGGCCGTATGCTCAGCATTTCAGAAATCAGCCTCAAACTTCAAATCTGAAACTGAACTTCCTGTTCAAATCAACATATTTTATCCATGACATAATACATCACAGATATGTGTGTCTTCTGATATAGTGGAGCAAAACATATTGAGGTCAGAGTCTTCTCTAATTGATAAGAGAATCAGTGAATTTGGATGCTTAGACCTTAGGAACCATAATGTCGTCATAATGGGCCGTGTGAAGGCATTTGAGAATTCAGCCCTGAAATTCAAATCTGTAACTAAAATTCCAGTTTAAAGCAACATATTTGTTCCATTACTAAAAGAAAAGAGCTGAGTGAAATTATCCATTTCTTTCTTGTCAACATGGCAGTGATCTCTAAAGGTTTTAACATTAATAAATTCCTTACATGGCTGAAAAAAGGTTATTTTACTGACCTAAAAACCTAGAGATTGAAGCTCCTTGCCTCACAGAGCCTAGAACCTTAAAGCACAAGCAAACAAGTATCTATTATCTATATAATGTATATGAATCTATGTATAGAAATAATCTAGATTACGTGTCTGAAAAAAGCCATAGAAATCAAATTCATTGGGCTCGACTAAGGCGTGATTCAATAGGCCTACGTCTCGGTCCCTAATTTTGAGAACCTTCTAAAAAAGGAGAATGATTAAAATATCGGATTTCACAGGGTCGTTCTTTAGCTGCTGGATTGCTTAGCCGCCACATAAACGGCGCTGTACAAGCGTCTCGCGGCCGTTCGAGAGAGACCAGAGAGCGTACGTCCATTGAACTTCAGCCTTGCAGGAATTATCTTACGCAGGTTTTTCGCTTTTTGAGTTGAATATCGAGCTCTAGCATCTTCCGAACTAACCCTGCGTGAACTTCTTCTTCATACAGGTTGAGAACGCCTCGTCGCTGGGCGATGTTCGAAACTCTGCTTCGGCAACAGCGCCGATCTAAACATCTCTGAAAAATCGGCGAACGACACTGCCTCCAGCTCGTGGGAAGACTGGACCGAAACAGCTTTCGTCGCCCGCGCAACCATCCTCTTCGACGCTGTTTACCTGACATGTTACTGACCCGATTGGCCATCTACAGGAAAATTGAAAATAAATCCTTCGTGACCAACCAAGGACTGGCATGACCAATATATTTATATTCTTCTTTATTTGCTTGGACATGTCAACGACCTGTTATTCGACCTCGTTGAGTGTTGCACCCTTCTTTTCTGATGTTACTCTATTGAACGCAATTTTAATAATCAACGATCAACGACACATATGATCAAATATAAGAAGTATTTTTTACTTATCCCTAGTACACGTGGTACAGGCCATGATAATCATGGTGGGTAGATGAAGGACTGCTTTTACTGTAAATGCACCACATGTCTACACATGTGAAAAGTAGTTCGACTTTGCACTTACAAATGTGCCAGAGCCCCGTTTGGTTACTTGCACTCGTTGATGGGGGTGGACATTTGTAAAAATCGGGGGCCATTGGAGCTTTTTTTCAATCATAAAAAAGTGTCCAATGCGGTAATCGAACCCGGGTGGTAGCGGTCGAAAACCAACGGTTTAGACCATCCTTCCACCGACCCCCACGAAGTAAAATAAAAGTAATAAATGACAGGGAGAGATTTCATGAATTTACTTCGGGTATGATAATTTATATACATAGAAAAATATTACCGACTGCATATGTACTTTAGAAGCAACAATAATCAGCTGATTTACTAACTCGGTTTGACATTGTGGTTTTACAAAGTGGTTAACGTTTGTTGAACTCGCTAGAAGTAGGCAATTCTCTAGTACAGGGGTAGGAAAACTGCGGCTCGCGAGACACATGCGGCTTTTTGTATGTGAATATCCAGCTCTTTATATAGTTCCATACGTGAATATTATTTATGTGAGTACTATTTATTGTTGGCAAGAAAAGATTTTAAGGCCCTTTAACATATTTCTGCTATGAGTAATCTTTAAATATTTTCAAATAGATTTTGTTAGATAATTGATTTCTTTCTGAGAGAAACCGATAGTTTTATTATCAACTCTTTCTATGAATAGAGATAGCTTCGAGTAATACCTCTCATGTATATACCACACGTCTTTTCCTTAATGTTAATTCCATCCTTCAATGCTGCCTATATAAGCAGAATCGTCCAATACAGTATTAGAGCTCTGAGAATCGATCTGGTGGATTAAATAGGCGAAACCGCTGGGAGGGTTCACCACGGATAAAACAAACCCTCCCAATATATTTTTTCATCGCAGTAAAGGGCATTAGAAGTTTCTATTATGTATAACAACACTTGAAGTTACACCGCATGAGTTTCTTTTCAACGAAAAATCAAAATTTATTTCAAGGTGAAATATTGACTATTTCTAACCTTTTTGGATGAGGTATGAAAGGGTGAATTATACGGAACATAATTCACCCTTTCATACCTCATCCAAAAAGGTTAGAAATAGTCAATATTTCACCTTGAAATAAATTTTGATTTTTCGTTGAAAAGAAACTCATGCGGTGTAACTTCAAGTGTTGTTTGACAATCACAAGCCGCAGTGTATTATATTGTATTATATATAAAAGAAACATTCGTGCTTTTATATCCTTTCATTTTATATATATAGATGGCGCGTTGTGTTAAATAATTATATTGTA
This sequence comes from Cordylochernes scorpioides, assembly GCA_030710605.1. Taxonomy (NCBI): domain Eukaryota; kingdom Metazoa; phylum Arthropoda; class Arachnida; order Pseudoscorpiones; family Chernetidae; genus Cordylochernes; species Cordylochernes scorpioides. Next base: position 71,476,341 of record CP092881.1, read on the forward strand.
ACAAAGTATTATTTTATTCACAAAGTATCATTTTCATGTTCATATTTTGCTCCTCTGTAAACTTCCTTCATTGCTTATCTTTTGTTTATCATTCATAGTTTGTTCTTGTCTAAAATAAATTGCTGTGTCATCAAGAAGCGTTTGTCTCCCTAATTTTCCACGTGGAAATATTAATCATCAAAACTAAATATCGAATCTTCTGCAATCCTTCTCTCGTGTAGAATAAGGAAACGGCAGTAACCAATTATCACCACTCCAGAAAATCACCAAAACTTTTTATGATAATTTCCTTATAAAATTTCCGCCCGCCCAACTATTTCATAAAGTCCTCTCTTTTTTTTTTTTACTTCGAAGAAATGGGTATTTTATTTTTTTATGGACCACTTTTTAAATTCTTCCCTTTTTTCCCTTGCCTTTATGTGACTATGAAATTATAATTTTTTTTAATGTCCCAGGAGCCTAATGTTTTAGAAAATTTAAAGATTTTTTTAGATCACATAAAAAATGATTATAGAGTCAATTAGATAATTCCTTGAAATATTGACGTGGTGTTTTTTATTATACTTCCCGAAGGTCTCGTATGGAAACCATCACCGTGTTATTTGAACTGTAGTGGACTGAAAGATCGTGTTCTTTACACGGTGGAATTGTTCGATTGAGTAGAGTCTACACGGTATTTTGTTGATATATCTTAATGTAAAACTGGAGCGAATATAAGAGACCTTTGCACATTTGTAGAAGGTATCAATCTGCGAGAAAACAGAAAACCTCTTCCGTATATATATGTCATAATTTGCATAATATCCAAAAGATATAATTTCTTTTCGCCAAAATAAGTATGTAAATATGTTAAGCTTGTGTTAAAATGTGAATATGCAAATTCATCCATCTATAAAAACTGTACACAAATAAACGTGGCCGACATCGCGGGCGAATGCTACGGCACGTCGCAGGTGTGCTGCTCACTTGACTGGAAGGAATTCTTGAATGATTGCATGTATAACGGTTGAACCCTTCCATTCGATCAAGACATATATATAATTCAATAAAAATATAGTTTCAATACATAAATATTCAATTAAAAAGGCATATATTGGATCAAAATATAATTTATTTTACCAATATTTTTGGCTGATCGCCAACCTTTTTCAAGGTATTATAACATATTAATGTGTGTTAACAACAAACTCAGCGTCACATAGGTAAAAAATATATAATTTGATCCAATATATGTCTTTTAAAATAAAGAATTATTTATGGATAGCTCTATTTTCAAAACATAAATATTTATATCGGTAAAAAGGCCATAACATTTGTTTAATCATATTTGAACCTTTACCTAACGAATGCTGGCTTCATATCACCCATACAGCACCTTCACCAGGTGTTAAATATTTTTGAGTGGATTTAATAATTGATTTTAGAGAAGTATTCATGTCAAAATGGCGTCTCTGTACTAATGATTGCAGTAGCCCAAGGCCATTGAGGTGTTAGCTAGCTATTCGAATTTGCTAGAAGATATAGTTTTTCTAAATAACTGACCTGAATCTAATACAATTTGCTGAAAGAATACCAAAACTACATTTCTTCAATGGGATTTCTCTCTAACAGATCTTCTTTAGTGTCTGTTGACTATGTGATGAGAAACATCTTAGCACTTGGCTAGCATTTTAAAATTCTCTTGGCCAAACTATTTACCGCTTATCTTTTTATTTGATTTATAATTTATCAATAGAGAATCAGCATATTGATATATAAAATTTTAATCTATACATATTTATTATTTTTAATAATCTATTTATTAAATTAAATAAATAGAAGCTTTTCAAAAAGAATTAAAGCGGTGGAAGACCCAAGTTGTTTTTGTGGACATGAGGAACAAACCTCAATACATCTTTTACTGGATTGTCCCGTTTTTCAAGACTACAGAATCGAAAATAGTTTAATAGTAACAGATCCAAGTATTTTTATTTCCAGTAAAAAAATTATATTGAATTCAATACCTTTGTAGATATATTTTAAATTATATAGCAACAAATATCTTTTAAGAAACTGATAACACTGGTCAACAAGATTTTTGCACAAGAGAACCTGATTATGTTTCTAGTGTAACTTTTCATGCTGAACTCAAAAATCTAATCGGAAATTTCCCATCACCTATGGTTTTTGCGTGACGGTCTTTTTTTAGTATTGGGATAAATACACTAAAAAATGCAAACAATGTCACGTAACTGGTTTATCAAAAAATATTTTTATTTGTCCACAAAAAAATAGCATCTTATCTACATGTCCTGAATCCAAATATACCATTAGTTTTTTTCTATTACACAATATTTCTGAGATACACCTACTTGAATTTGGAAATATTGTTAATATATAGGCATATATGAACGAAACATATTTATTATTGAAAAGCAGTGACAGTGGATTTTCTTCTATACTTTGCTTGTGGTAGATCCCTCTTGAGTGCCCAGCAGTCGTCGGCAAGCATAGCGGGACTCCATTCACCTTGGTACCGCTTCTCCATGCTTGATATAGCTTGATGAAACCTCTCACCATGCTCATCGCTAACTGCGCCAAGATTGTCTGGAAAAAAATCTAGATGTGAATGCAGGAAATGGATCTTGAGGGACATGTTACATCCCAGTGCCTTGTAGGAAAGCAACAGATCATTAACTATGTCTCGGTAATTTTCAACCTTGACACTTCCTAAGAAGTTTTTGCAAACGTTTCTGAAGGAATTCCATGCTGCTGCTTCAACTTCATTCAAACTATTTTGAAAATTTCCATTCTGCTGCAATTCTCGAATCTGAGGTCCAACGAAAATGCTCTCTTTAATCTTCGCTTCACTTATACTAGAAATTTTTGTTTTAGGTAGGCAAATCCACTGGCATTTCGATCCATTGCCTTGACAAAGTTCTTCATTAATCCCAGTTTAATATATAATGGTGGTAAGTAAATATTTTCTGAATCGATCAGGGGTAGATTTGCAATATTTTTATATCCTGGGGTAAAGATTTTACGGTTTGGTCAGATTTTTTTAATGTACTGCCTTTCCCTATCTCTGCTATCCCACTTACACAGAAAACAACAAAATTTTGTATATCCAAGCTGTAATCCACGCAAGAGAGCAACGACTTTCAAATCGCTGTATATTTTCCAACCGTATCTTTCATATTCTATCTTTTTCAAAAGCAGTTTCATGTTTTCGTAAGTCTCTTTCATGTTGGATGCATGTATTTATCCCAATACTAAAAAAAGATCGTCAGGCAAAAACCATGGGTGATGGGAAATTTCTGATTAGATTTTTGAGTTCAGCATGAAAAGTTACACTAGAAACACCATCAGGTTCTCTTGTGCAAAAAAAAAAGTTTTTTTTGTAGACCTGTGTAATTTATATTATGTTGATTGTACATATTGCCAGACACTTCTTTCTTTTATACACAGTTCTTTTTTCTCTTTTTTTTTCTTTCTCCTTGTTAATATCATATGACAATTCTATTCACGGTCTGAAATTATTGTATATATATTGTCGCATACCTCGACATATTTGCATAGTATTGTCTTGTTTTATATATTTTACATGTTGTTTTTATGATAGGTGAATATATTTGCATGTCCGCGAGTAGCGCGATGTATATATATAGGTGAAGAGAATAATAAAGTTAGAGTTTCTACTGATTAGAAACGTCTCATAATTTCTTAAACTAGTTCTTCCTAAGTGGAATATCACAAATGGCGCAGCCGACAGGATCCGCAAGACCTTCCCTGGAAAGCCTCTTAAGGGCGATGGTGAAGCAACAAAGCGTTATGATGGATATTCTTGGAATAGAAGAAGATGATTCTGAAGATGAGCCTAAGGGCGACGGTGTAAAGGATTCTGAAGAAAATGGAGAAAGCCTCTTAAGGGCGATGGTGAAGCAACAAAGCGTTATGATGGATATTCTTGGAATAGAAGAAGATGATTCTGAAGATGAGCCTAAGGGCGACGGTGTAAAGGATTCTGAAGAAAATGGAGAAAGCCTCTTAAGAGCGATGGTGAAGCAACAAAGCGTTATGATGGATATTCTTGGAATAGAGAAGATGATTCTGACGATGAGCCTAAGGGCGACGGTGTAAAGGATTCTGAAGATTTCGATGAACAGAATGAAATGGTAGATGAAGAAGACTTCGATGAACAGAATGAAATGGTAGATGAAGCAGAAGATGATTCTGAAGATGAGCCTAAGGGCGACGGTGTGAAGGATTCTGAGACTGCAATTAAAGGTTGTGAATCGGTGAAAAATACAGAAGAACTTTTGGTTAATGGCCTTGATGTTCCTACCACCCAGGCTGGGGAAATTGATAGAGATACAGAGAATACAGAAGAACTTTCTAATTGCATTATTGATGTTCCTAACACCGAAGTTGAGAAAAAATCCGTTGAAGCAGAAGAAAGTGAAAAAGCTCAAGTTGATAAAAAGTCAGTTATAGAAACTGAAAGTGCAGAGTCTCTTACGAAAGAGGATGTTATTGCTGATATTGATGCAGATAATGCAGGACTCTGTGATCTTGATGATGCCACTTTCACTCAAGCTGGGGAAATTGACAAAGATTCAGAGAATACAGAAGAAATTTCTGATTGCGTTATGGATGTTCCTAACACTCAAGCTGGGGAAGTTGACAAAGATTCAGAGAATACAGAAAAACTTTCTGATTGCATTATTGATGTCCCTGACACCCAGGCTGGAGAAAAAGAACCTACTAAGGAGTCTGGTACTGGCAAAAAAGAACCAAAGCCTGGTATCGGCGAAGAAGCTTTGAGAGAGCTACCTTGTTACGATACTCTATTGGAAACTCTCAAAAAAGGAAAACCATGGCCTTACTATTGTGAAGGAGAACGAAAAAATTATTTTGTTTTCTTAATGGAATATGGAGGAATAACTCTCGAAACGGCTATCAAATCGAGATTTTCATGTGAGGATTTATTAGTATTATTTCGCCAGATTTGTATAGTTTTTGCAATTGGTGAAGAGGAAATTGAACTTTTACATGATGATTTTCATATTAACAATGTTCTAGTTGCGGAGACAGAAGAGAAACTAATCAAATATGAAGTAGCTTCAAAAAAGATTAAAATCCCAACTCTTGGATATATTGCTAAAGTAATCGATTTTGGGAATACCGGGTGTATTAAGGATATAGATTGTAGACAAAGGATGATTAGTAAATATGGAAAGAGACCATGTTCAATTGAGTATTCAAGAAAGAATCTATTTATGCTGAGTGGACTCTACTTTGAAATGATAATTATGAGTTTGGAACTTCGTGCAACACTACCTGAACTGCCAAGAGTAACTACATGTCTACAACTGTATGAGGGTTTAATTCAAATCTTAAAAGATTTGGCATATCTTAAAGACGTAGGTAAACGAACATCTATAGGACATTTATATGACATGATTCCTAAGTGGACTAATCCCATGTTATTCGTTGGCAATGAAGACGAACCTTCTGTTTTCTACCAGCATGTTTTCAAGCACGATCGTAGTATGATGTGGTGTGACCAGACTAGAGAAGCGCTAAAACGTTTGGATTTGCATGATGTGAATTTATCTCATTTTGTCTTTTTTCATCCTGAATATGGAGAGAATTATGAAATCCCAACCAACAACTGCATTGCCAAGTTGGCTGATTTTGAGATATCCCGACTTGTAGAGAATGATGATCCTAATCCGAATGTTTTTTACGAGAATGTTCCTCGGCTAATTTGGACCCATGGTGAAATACGAGAATTTAACTCTGCTTGTGAACTGCATGCTGAATTCATTGAGGAGACATCAACGCAGATTACCGCCGAAGAAAGTCAAAGATCTCATTCGGAAACTGAAGACTTGGATGAGTTGGGAGTCCCATATCTCTGGCTAGTTGTCTTGAAGAAAGCTCCTCAGGCCAGCAAGTACATCCAACCCTATGACTGTTCCAAACCTGCAGACGATGCCTCTAGACCTGCAGACGATGCCTCTAGACCTGCAGACGATACCTCTAGACCTGCAGACGATACCTCTAGGTCTGCAAACGATACCTCTAGACCTGCAGACGATACCTCTAGGTCTGCAAACGATACCTCTAGGTCTGCAAACGATACCTCTAGACCTGCAGACGATACCTCTAGGTCTGCAGACCATACCTCTAAGCCTTCAGACGATACCTCTGGGCCTTCAGATCTTCAACGAAATAAGAGACCTTCAAAAGAGTCTCATCACAGGAGTGATGAGAGGTCATGGAGGGGGAGTCTGTCGCATACCTCGACATATTTGCATAGTATTGTCTTGTTTTATATATTTTACATGTTGTTTTTTATGATAGGTGAATATATTTGCATGTCCGCGAGTAGCGCGATGTATATATATAGGTGAAGAGAATAATAAAGTTAGAGTTTCTACTGATTAGAAACGTCTCATAATTTCTTAAACTAGTTCTTCCTAAGTGGAATATCACATATATGTATAGACAAATGTAAAGGCATACATGTATGACAGCGCAAGTGTCCCTAGAGGGACATAGCGATTTAAATTGAAATAAAAATAGTTATAAAATTAAATCTTTAAATATTGTGAGAGTAAAAATATATAGTCTCAAATAAACAGTCTGCATTTTCTTTTTCTACTTGGCATATTTTAGGGGAAACAGAATTATAATGTTTAAACAACATAAATGTGGTGTCTATAATTCTTTCCAGATGATAAAAAGATAGCATGTAAAGTGCTTTAAGAAAGAGAGAGACTACTTACGAGGTGTGTTCAAAAGTATCGCGAATTTTCGCGGGTTACGTATATTCGAATTTCGATCTTTTTGTGGCTTTATGTTGGTACTCATGTCTCTCACTTATGCCGACAAGCTCGGCCATTTTGAATGTTCACTTAATTGTTGACAGCTGCTTTGCTTGCAGGTGTTTTGGATCGTCTTCGATTTTTACCTATTAAAAAAAAATGGATCAAAGAACCTGCATCGAATTTTGTGTGAAAAACGAAATTAAGTGCGCGGATGCATTCCAAATGTTGACTGTGGCATACGGAGAAGCTACCTTGGACCGAAGCAACGTTTATCGGTGGTACAAAATGTTCTCAGAAGGCCGAGAAGATGTGAACGACGAAGAGCGTGCCGGACGTCCGAGCACTTCAACAACAGACGAAAAAATTAATGAAGTGGAGAAAATGATATTGGCCAATCGTCGAATCACCGTTAGAGAAGTTGCTGAGGACCTAAACATATCGATTGGCTCATGCCATTCGATTTTTATCAATGATTTGGGCATGAGACGGGTCGCCGCGAAATTCCTACCAAAATTGCTCAATTGCGACCAAAAACATCATCGCATGAACATTGCTAATGAGATGTTGGACTCTGTTCGCGACGACCCAAATTTGCTCCAGAGGGTCAAAACTGGTGACGAAGCGTGGGTTTATGGTTATGACTGGAAACCAAAGCTCAATCATCTCAATGGAAGCTGCCGCACAAACCAAGACAGAAAAAAGCGCGCCAAGTTCGGTCGAATGTGAAAGTTTTGCTGACAGTTTTATTCGATTGCAGGGGCGTGGTTCATCATGAGTTCTTGCCACAGGGTAGAATGGTCAATAAGGAATATTACCTGCAAGTTATGCGCAATTTGCGCGAAGCAATCCTCCAGAAACGCCCGGATTTGTGGAAGAACAAAAATTGGCTTTTGCACCACGATAACGCCCCTGCTCACACATCGTTGCTTGTGCGCGACTTTTTGGCCAAATTCAACACACTAATGATGCCGCAGCCAACGTATTCCCCAGAACTGGCCCCCTGTGACTAGTTGTCAACATATCTTTTGCATTTATAATTTATTTTGGATGAAACAACAGCTGATTGATATATTCTAACCCAAAATGCATTTAGTGCCTATCTATATTGGCTGCTTTATTATAGCCATACGTTCCATATAGTCAAAAATAAGGAAAAGCTGAAATGTTTACGAACATTCTATCATGCATATACTCATTTATATAAGGAGAGGCTCTATATATATATACATATGCTTTTATAGATAGAGGGTCGGTGGAAGGATGGTCTAAACCTTTGGTTTTCGACCGCTATGACCCGGGTTTGATCCCGCATTTTCCACTTTTTTTCTGATTAAAAAAAGATGTTCCAATGGCTCCCGTTTTTTACAAAATTCCAACCCCACCAACGTGTGCTAGAAACCTAACGGGGCTCTGGCACATTTGTAAGTGCAAAGTCGAACTGCTTTTCACATGTGTAGATATGTGGTGTACTTACAGTAAAAGCAGTCGCCTACTTCTACCCACCATGAGTATTATGGCCTGTATCACGTGTGTACTGAGGATAAGCAAAGAAGAAGAAGAAGCTTTTAAAGATTAGTTTCCTCCCGGAAATAAATCCTTCTATATTCATATAAATATACATACGAAATATAGCATTCAAACTATAATAACATATATTCAATTTGATTTGAGCAATATAAATTTTCTTACGGTAAATTATCAATTTCGAATTCACTTTTCCAATTATATCGTAACTTACAATTTATATAAATGTAATTTAAATAATAACTTTGCGATTTAAACAAATCGGAATATATAACATTTTTACTTATTATATATATTATTGTTTTATATTTTGCCTCGTTCTCTCTCAATATCACTGATATAAGCGAAGACATGTAAATTTCAGACATTTAGTCTCTTGCCAACTCAGTGAAAAACGACAATAATATTTTAAATATTTATATTTTTGAAAAATAATAAAACATTGTAGATAAATGCAATGTAATGAAAGGACAATTGATAAGGCTCAATTTGGATTATAGATTATAAACACAAGGTAATAAGACCAAATCCAAATAAACAAATAGTGTGTGACGTTTCGGTAACAGCATTGTTACCACTTTTGTCTGAAGAAACGTCGCACACATTTATTTATTTGGATTTGGTCTTATTACCTTGTGTTTTGAATGGACAATTGTAATCATACCCAAGACCTAATATTCCCTCAGATTTCAAATAGAGCGTCATCGAAAATTTAGGATTGATTCACCATTTATGGCAAATGGATAATTACTCGAATTTATGTGAATTATTCCGTACCTTTATTTTGCCATATATCATCTGATCTGACACATCATTCAGTGCATTATAATAGTGTGAGAGCAAGGTGACTAACACTTCCTCTTATTTGCATAATTACGGAGAGGAAATAGAAAAGCATTCGTTAAAGTAAACCTAGTTCTTCCTAATAAATTATGTTTCGTACTATCCGAGACATGTTTTATCTTGAAATACTCAATCTATATAGACACTACTAGCTACCTACGCAATACGAGGTGAGGGTATTAAATGACCGGACTGATTCTGCTGCCAGCAAACTGAGTGCGTGTTGCGACATGTTTGAATATTTGAAAGTGTGGAATCGCGTAAAGCAAAAGTGTCGGAGGTTCTCAACCAGCTGACAGAATTCCATCACTGCTTCCACAAATGGAAAATTCGTATGTAGATGGGTAGGGATCACCAAGGAGAGTACGTTGAAGTCTGTTGTAATTTGTCACCTTCTCTTCTTTCTTCTTTTTTCTTCCACTCAATCATATTAGGGTATCAAGTTGTGGCCCTTGATGGTGTCTGTTTAACAACCATCATGACTGGGTGAAGTATAATGCGTCTGCTTTTGTCATTATGACTGGGAGCACTACTTAGTGGCAGGCCGACTTAGCTCCAAAAGAAATGGCCGCCTCTGACATGAGGAACAGACGCCATGTGCAGCGGCCCCTAACAAGGAGTACAAACGCTGCTCATTCTGTATCCCTGGATCAGGAGCCCTTACATGGTGCTATCACCCGGCCAGCTGAGCCCAGGTTTTTTACCAAGCTTGTTACTGCTCCCCCTCCTCCTTTTTCATCCGGGCTTGGGACCGGCAAAGGTGGAGTAATTGGTGACGATAGTTATAACCTGAGTACGGTTATTTAATAACCACACCTCGTACTTTCTGACTAGAAGTACACCCAGGGACTATTTTATATGAACTATATCCACACAACTCTCAGATAACTAGGTGCAAATAATGAAGTGTATATTTATATAATCTAGGTAAGCTCCCTTAGCTCAAGTAGAATTATAATAGTTCAAATTTGATCATTTATATAACGGTTTTCAATCCAAACTCAAATATTTCTCTTTTCACTTTGAAAATATACAATAATTTTCTGCAGCCTGTGAGTGTATAAAGTGTATATTTATTATATATTAGTGAATCCCTTTTTACAGGTGTTGATCTGTCAGTAAGGATAGGTGATAAAGATAAGATTACTAGTTGTTATAAGTTAAATAATCACAAGGAGTGATAGAGATTATAAGAGTTTCTTGTAGGTTTTATTTCTAGATATACTGTCTAGGATAGCAGCCAGTGAGCGGATTGTTGAAACAGTTTCATATTTGGAAGATAGAATATAAAATGAAAGTATTTAAAAGCACGAATGAATCTTTTATACATAATACAAACTTCTACTGTCCTTAGAACTGCCCGTAGAAGTTCGTATTATGTATAAAAGAAACATTCGTGATTTTAAATCTTTCATTTTATATGTATAGATAGCGCGTTATTGCTTTGTGAAGATAGAATATACAACTTGTATACCCTGTAGAAGGATTTATAATACTCGAAAGCTTGAGAGATCACTTAAATAAAGCAAGAAACTGCATCCACGCAGGCGGCAGTGTGTTGTTGCAATTTCATATTTTTAACAATTAGCGCTTATGGCGAAAGTTGACTGTTTAACTTGCGTGACTCTAAGAAATAAAGAAGGATAAATTAAACAGGTCCCATGTATAAATCAAATGTATTTTTACAGATATCAGCACTGTGAAGAAAGTGGGGCAGGAAACGACGGCTAAACATAGACGGTGTTCCGGCGGATGGGTCCGGAGATACGTAGAGGACAACGACATCGGTTTGTCAGCTTTTCCGGGATTCCAGCAGGTGGAAATAGGGTTTTTTTTTTCACAGATGGCGTGCCAATGCAACTCGTTTAATTTATATTTATAATAACTTTCTTAATTATTTGCTGAATAGCAATGTTCTAAACATGTTTTTATATGTATCTATAATGTTCGCAAATTGTGTCTATATGTCCATTTGAAACCATATGTCCATTGAAAAGTAAAAAATGCCCAATGCAATATTAGAGCAGTATGATAGATCAAACTTGCGAAACCCCTGAGAGGGTTCAGTACTTATGAGCCATGTCATCCCATTGATTTTTATTACCGTAATAACAGTAGAAATGTGTGCGTTGCTTGAAAAACTTGAATAGTTTATATTGATAAATATAATTAATTTTATAGTATTATTAGAAAATCAGAATATACTAAAACAATGAAAGATAATCTCCTGAATGTGAAACTGATTGTTTATGGCCATCTATCAGAATAAATACCGAATGAAAGTAGATTTTCATACTTCCTGTGTGTATGTAATTGTCCAACCTTCCTTCGGGAAAGATCAGGAAAGGTCAACAGTCCGGAGCTCCCATTGTATAAACAGTACGTCGAACACCCTACAAGGTATATTCAGTTAATAATTTGCAATAGCAGACCGTTTAGTTTTATTGCGTTTTCTGGTTTTATATAAATCAAACAGTTTTAAATCTATCCATTTTAATTGACTACGTCTTTATATAGAATTAAATAAACAATCACTTTGAATTTTATGGTTAATTTTCCCAAAATAAAATAAGGGTGACATTATAATATATAACAAATGAAAACATTAAGAAGCGAATGTTTCTCTGTCCTTACTGCGATGAAAAAATATTGAGAGCTAGGCTCATCAGTGGTGAACCCTTCCAGCGGTTTCGTCAATTTTATCTACCAGACCTTAATATTTCATTAATTTCGTTCACTGTATTAATTGACAACTTCTTACCACATATTACACCTGGTCATAATTGTAAATATTTCAGGACAATCAGCTCGAGGTTGAGTAAAAATTCCCAAATGAAAAGTTCCAAAAATCGGATGGAGTCTATAAAACGACGTGGCCTAATGGAAGGCTCCATTATCCTGAGGTGTGTCCCGGCGTCTTATCTGAACCAAATCGGTCGATTTTTGAGTCAGCGGTTGATTAGACATTTGGCAAATAGCCTGCCGGTTTATTGGAATATAGACCGCTGGTTTATTGGAACGTCTACCTCGCTGATGCCGGCAGGCTCCTTAGGTAATTGTACGTCTCTAGATTATACGGTATAGATTACATAAATATAGGAAACTTCACCTAAGACATCATACAATAAGAAGAAAAAAGGGCATATACTGATCGTTCAACTAAAGGTTTCTAATGGCTTACGCCATCTATCGGAATATCAACTATTCCTTGATTTTTAATTATTCCAGAATCGGTCGAATACACTTGATTATTATAAAATAAATAAAGCCTCCAGGGCTAAGTTCCTTGCTCAACTTTTATTTTCAAGTTAACGGACTTGTCAGTCCTTCAACAGGAGTATTGCGATAATAAATTAATGATAAATACTAATCATGTTGAAATTATGTAAAACGTTTTAAAATTACAAAATATTTTCTCACAATGAGTTTATTTATATTTCAAAACGCTAGCTTTCAAGTGATAATCGCTCTTCAACGTTGAAGTCCGTTGAAGAGCGATAATAATAAATACTATTTTTATATAAAAATTATTATTTACATATTTTAAATATTTATGAATTTGAAAGGGAGAGAAACTATTACATTCTTTGTGTGTTAAAAACAAATTGGTTATCTTTACTTGAATAATCAAGAAATGATATTTGTATAATTTTGGAATAATTAAAAAACAAAGATTAAGCATTATCAGTCTTAGATGTTAGAGGAAGTTCAAGCAATAGTCTGGAATCCTCCAGGTCGCTAAATACTCTCAACCTTTAGAAATAAGATTATTTAAAGTACATTCTTTATCAATATCTGAATTTTTTCATAATTATCGCTTTTTATCTATATGGCCCATCTGTCGGAATAAATATCAATTAATCGGTGATTTTTAATTATTTTTCTTAATTAACCTTGGTTATCTTTACTTACTTAATCAAGAAATGGTATTTGGACACTTCTGGAATAATTGAAAATCAACGATTAAGAATTACCTGCCTTAGGTGGTAGCGGAAGCTCCAGCAACAGCCTAAGTTTTCTCCAAGCCGCTACCTTCCATCAACCTTTAGAAATAATATTATGCCATGCTTGTACATGCTTCTTCAATATCAAAATTTATCTAGGGGGGTCGGTGGAAGGCTGGTTAAACCGTTTGGTTTTCGACCACTACGACCAGGGTTCGATCCCCGCATTGGACACTTTTTTCTGTTTAAAAAAAAAATTAAAATGCTCCAATGGCCCCCCGATTCTTGCAAAAGTCCAACCCCACCAGCGAGTGCAAGTAACCAAACGGGGCTCTGGCACATTTGTAAGTGCAAAGTCGAACTGCTTTCACATGTGTAGACATGTGGTGCGCTTACAGTAAAAAAAGCAGTCGCTAACTACCCACCATGATTATCATGGCCTGTACCACGTGTACTAGGGATAAGCAAAAAAAAAAATTATCTATAATTATTACTTTTTATCTATATATAAATAAAGGCCGTTCTCCCGTCGAAATAAACGTCAAAACTAGACGCCATCTATTGACCGTCACCGAAAACTAGTGGTCTCAGGTCGGTGACAAAGCCACAACACCAGCTTTGCCAAATTGAGAAGCAAGTAGCAAGCTAAATATATAAGCAGAAAATCTACGATTGAAATATTAGATAAACTTAAAAATAAATATAACTACCAATATTTGGAGAATAAAAATATATAACATATATACCTTCAATATTGGGGAAAATTAGGGAAGACAAAAACTTCAGGAGAAGACAACAATTTATTTCAGGTAATGATAAACTATGAATGGTAAACAAAATATAAGCCACGAGGGAAATTTAGAGAGTAGAAAAATATAAACATAAAAATGACCACTCTGTTAATAAAAATAATAAAATTAATAGATACTTTGTTACAATATTATGATCAATATTCTACACATTGTAATTCTGATCTTGAGACTGTGGGTTTTATTGGGCTGATTAATATAGGGAGTGATGACGTAAAGGAGCTTAGCGCGATTATATCGTAAAAGCTTCTACAATTGAAGTTCGCCACAGAGCGATTCTGTGAACGGAATATTAATGACTTTAATTAATATATGGGTCTGGTGATGTAGTAATGCGACAGGCACGCTCCACACTAAATGATTAATTGCTTCTTGAAAGGTTGAACGGCAACTAAGTTCTATGTACTTGCTGTAGGATGGGCCGACTCAACAATTTCTTCCAAGATTCCAAATCCACAGAATATATTTTTACCACTTACTATTTAGCATACATTATAGGGAATACTTAAAATTAAATTCAAAAGTTTATATAAAAGGAAGTATCTGGATCTGTAAAGAAAAAAACAACTTTATTTTTCTCAACATATTTCGAGATATTGCTCCCTCTCTTTATCAATTTATTGCACAGTAGTGTAAGAATTAGTAAATTAAGTTTACTGTGCAATAAATTGATAAAGAGGGAGCAATCTGTCGATATATTTTAAGAAAATAACTGTTGCTTTTTTCTTTACAGATCCAGGTACGCCCTTTTATAATTTATTGATGTATCGCCTTTTGACTTAAACTAAATTCGAAGGTTAATTCAGACAAATGTTTTGGTTTTATTCAAAATAACATATATAATTAATGTCTAAATTTTACATCGTTACAGACTAAAATGAGATCTTCAATATATTGTAACGTAGAAAATCAGTAGAGAGAAATTTCAGGATGACACAGCAATTCCAATTCAACATTTATAAGATAAAAGTTACAACAACAACAACAAAGCCTTTATTTAGGGCCTCTCGCCCTATACATGATTCGCCAGTTCACAAGGGATGGGGAAGAACACTGTGTGGCCTTTTTCCGGGATATAATCCTGTGGAATCCAAATATCGCCACCTCTATATACCTATTCTTTGATATTTCATTAATTAGTGCCGGAAATGAAGGACAAAGTTGCCCCGTTTTATCATTTAGTTTTCGTCTTTTCTCAGACAGAGCAACACAATCAAATAAGTAGTGTAACATCTCTCCATTGGTATTCCTGATCCACAGAAAGTGCATTTCAGGTCTTCACCCCTCATTAAAATCAGATGGTGTTTATAAGATACAAGTTAAGCAATAAGGGAAGTTTTCCTAGTAGCAAAATATAAATAATATAAAAAAATAATAATAATCTGTACATAAAATATAATAAATACTTTGCTACAATATAATATGAAGAAATAATATGAATTTTCTTTATTCCTTTCCCTATACGATATATATGATCAGATTCCGTTACTTATCTTAAACCTAACTCATTCAACACTATACATTTTCTTAGGATTATTATCCTACATATTTGAAACCGATTCCACTATATTACACCATTATCTTCATACCTTATTTCCGTAAGATAAAAGAACAAAAAAGATCTTCTTGTGTGAAAAATCTTTATTCTGTTATCTTTCGAAAAAAAGTGAAAATTTTCTCTATATATTCAGAAACACAGAATTCTGACGCGTATGATAGCATAACGAGTATAGTAGCATACGAATAAAAGATGTTAAACTTGAAATGGGATATGGTGGATAGTATATTCGGGTAGCTATAGAGGTGTACTGGATATATTGGTATAGGACAAGTTGTAAGGAAATGCTCCTATATATTGAGTTGATAGTAAACTAGATCATGATGTTCATTATTTATAATAGAATCGATGTGAGACTGAAAGTACGGAGTGTAATAGGTAAAAATAACAGCAACGGGCGTGTTGAAGAACGATGCCGTTCAAAATCTAGCGGAATGTTCTACACAAGAATCTCCTTTTTGTTCCTAATATTAATATAGTAATGGTAATCAATATGTTGTTCTCTACATCATCATACTTTATTGCTAGAAGTTTAAAGGAAAGATTGTATCTTTTAAATTAATAATTAGATGCTATTCCACCATCTTCCACACCTGTTTAGTCACTTACCTATTGAACTACTTGGTTTCTTCTCTACTTATCCATTCCACTATAAACTATGAGCAGTGTAATTCATCATACTTATTTGTATTCGGAATTCACTATTTTAATCAAAACTCAGAATGAAACGTTACAAAGAAATGACAATATATCCAGATGGTACAAGAACCTATAGGACATGTAACAAATATCCTGGTGTGGAACTAACACCTACCCACATATTCTCATGTCCAGTAATGGACGCAGTCTTGCAGAAAATTGACATGGATCCAGAACAGCAGCTCTACACACCCAAGATAGAGAACACTGCCACTTCTGTGATCGAGATGCATGGGGACATCTGAGGCTTTTCATTGGACACGACAACAACAACAGAAATTTGACATGGACCCAGAGCAGCAGCTTTATACACTCAAGATAGTGGACATTGCGATTGCTGTGATAGAGATGCATGGAGACATCTGAGGCTCTTTGTTGGACAGAAAAACAACAACAGAAAATTGAAATGGACCCTGAGCAACAGCTTTACACACCCAAGATGGAGAACACTGCCACTTCTGTGATCGAGATGCATGGGGACATCTGAGGCTTTTCATTGGACACGACAACAACAACAGAAATTTGACATCATGGACCCAGAGCAGCAGCTTTATACACTCAAGATAGTGGACATTGCGATTGCTGTGATAGAGATGCATGGAGACATCTGAGGCTCTTTGTTGGACAGAAAAACAACAACAGAAAATTGAAATGGACCCAGAGCAGCAGCTTTACACACCCAAGATAGAGAACACTGCCACTGCTGTGATAGAGATGCATGAAGACATCTGAGGCTCTTCATTGGACACTACAACAACAACAGAATTGACATAGACCCAGAGTAACAGCTTTACACACCAAAGAAAGAGATCACTGCCACCTCTGTGATAGAGATGCATGAAGACATCTGAGGTTCTTCATTGGACACGACAACAACAACAGAATTGACATGGACCCTGAGCAACAGCTTTACACACTAAAGATAGATAACACTGCCACTGCTGTGATAGATATGCATTGAGACATCTGAGGCTCTTCATTGGACACGACAACAACAACAGAATTGACATGGACCCTGAGCAACAGCTTTACACACCAAAGATAGATAACACTGCCACTGCTGTGATAGATATGCATTGAGACATCTGAGGCTCTTCATTGGACACGACAACAACAACAGAATTGACATGGACCCTGAGCAACAGCTTTACACACCAAAGATAGATAACACTGCCACTGCTGTGATAGATATGCATTGAGACATCTGAGGCTCTTCATTGGACACGACAACAACAACAGAATTGACATGGACCCTGAGCAACAGCTTTACACACCAAAGATAGATAACACTGCCACTGCTGTGATAGATATGCATTGAGACATCTGAGGCTCTTCATTGGACACGACAACAACAACAGAATTGACATGGACCCTGAGCAACAGCTTTACACACCAAAGATAGATAACACTGCCACTGCTGTGATAGATATGCATTGAGACATCTGAGGCTCTTCATTGGACACGACAACAACAACAGAATTGACATGGACCCTGAGCAACAGCTTTACACACCAAAGATAGATAACACTGCCACTGCTGTGATAGATATGCATTGAGACATCTGAGGCTCTTCATTGGACACGACAACAACAACAGAATTGACATGGACCCTGAGCAACAGCTTTACACACCAAAGATAGATAACACTGCCACTGCTGTGATAGATATGCATTGAGACATCTGAGGCTCTTCATTGGACACGACAACAACAACAGAATTGACATGGACCCTGAGCAACAGCTTTACACACCAAAGATAGATAACACTGCCACTGCTGTGATAGATATGCATTGAGACATCTGAGGCTCTTCATTGGACACGACAACAACAACAGAATTGACATGGACCCTGAGCAACAGCTTTACACACCAAAGATAGATAACACTGCCACTGCTGTGATAGATATGCATTGAGACATCTGAGGCTCTTCATTGGACACGACAACAACAACAGAATTGACATGGACCCTGAGCAACAGCTTTACACACCAAAGATAGATAACACTGCCACTGCTGTGATAGATATGCATTGAGACATCTGAGGCTCTTCATTGGACACGACAACAACAACAGAATTGACATGGACCCTGAGCAACAGCTTTACACACCAAAGATAGATAACACTGCCACTGCTGTGATAGATATGCATTGAGACATCTGAGGCTCTTCATTGGACACGACAACAACAACAGAATTGACATGGACCCTGAGCAACAGCTTTACACACCAAAGATAGATAACACTGCCACTGCTGTGATAGATATGCATTGAGACATCTGAGGCTCTTCATTGGACACGACAACAACAACAGAATTGACATGGACCCTGAGCAACAGCTTTACACACCAAAGATAGATAACACTGCCACTGCTGTGATAGATATGCATTGAGACATCTGAGGCTCTTCATTGGACACGACAACAACAATAGAAATTTTCATCATGTATTATACTGCTGTTATACTTACCTATTACACTCCGTAATTTCAGTCCCATCGATTCCACTATTAGTAATGAACATCATGATCTAGTTCACTATCAACTCAATATATAGGAGCATTTCCTTCCAACTTATCCTATACCAATATATCCAGTACACTTCTATAGCTCTCCGAATATACTATCCACCATATCCCATTTCAAAGTTTAACTCTTTTATGCGTACGCTACTATACTCGCTATACGCATTACACAATGCTGTTTATCAAAATACATAGAGGAGAAGTTTCACTTTTTCGAAACCAAGTTATTCCAGCTATTTTATCAAATGTCGCATGGTTCTAAACTTACTTTTAAAATTTTCAACTGGATTCTAAACTCGATGGATTCTTTTATATTATATATTTCCTTCGGCTTCACTAACCTTAATATTACACATAGATTGAAATATAATGACACAAGTGAAAATTAGTACAAATTGTTTTACCTCGCTATTTCATGGTTTCTGGCAAAGTTTCAACAATCGATTTCTCTATTCTTTATTGTAATTGTGTTTGGGGTCCACAGTGGCTCTCGCCAGTTATGGAAATGTTTTATTGATTTCTCTTCGAAAGAAAGTTTTCAAATATTCCTGAAATAATAAATCGTGTTGGGAAGCGCCATTACGGTGGTTTTGATTTCTCCTTTCAATTGAGAGTGAATGTGTAATTTAAACAAAATTATCAGCATTCTCTTGCTGTATAAATTTTGAGCTTCTGAATGGTTTGGATTTTAAAAATAAAATACCCGATTTAATAATGTATTCTACTTTTGAAATTCACAATTTACTTTTGATTATTAATCTATTCATATATTTTAGCCTTCACTTTAAACTTGACACAATAAATAAATGAACTGCTTTTCACATGTGTAGATATGTGGTGCACTTACAGTAAAAGCAGTCGCCTACTTCAACCCACCATTTTTATCATGGCCTGTACCACGTGTACTAGGGATAAGCAAAAAAATAAAATAAATAAAAAAGTGAAATTTTTCAAATAATAAAGTACAACGAAAATATAGATTTTCAAATCTAAAAGCAATTTATACATTTATTTCAACTTCAATATATTATATTCCGCAAAGGATATTTGTGTTTAGTAGAACACGAGCTACAAAGTATTTTTATAAATTATCTACATAAAAAAATATGAAAGATTAGAGACTATCTTTATAAAAGTTTGCGAACGAGGAATTATGCAAGTGTATATTGTTGCACCAGGCTGCGGTTTGGCAGATTCTTCAGTCTTGATTCTCTCCTCAGACGCGTCTTGCATCTTTCCAGAACGTGTCTCAACCATCCTACAAGGTTAAAGCAGTCAATAATAAGACAACTATAGCTTTAGGTAGCACTTAGAATATCTCTTTATTTATCACATCAAAGTTAAAGCAGGTGGTGTATTCAGTGTATCAAAATACAAATGATTTTATAGTAAATAATACTTCATTATAATATTCTGTTTTATAAAAATAAATAAATATATAATTTAAATTTTAAATATATTAAAAATAATATTATAAATAATTCTAAAAATACGCGCATTAATCATGATGCAACAATATGAACGTGTTTATGAATCTAATAGAATATTTAAAAGAAACAATAAATACAGTTAATTTAGATAAAACCTTATATACATAAGATAAAAGACTAACTGAGAAGTACACCTAACCCCCGATTTACACGGTACTTGTTTTACACGTTTTCGCTTTTACACGTTTTCCAAATAAGTTTTTTTTTTGTTTTTATCGCACTATACTAAATGCTACTGTGATTGAACACATGCGCTGTGTACACATCTCACGAGGAATCCCGAGCTTATGTGCTGACTTGCTGCACACGCACACTGTGTATGTATTTCTAATAAAAAAAAAAAAATCGATTTACACGTTTTTCTCAGGAACGTATCTACCATGTAAATCGGGGGATAGGTGTATTATGTATCTTTACAGACCTATAAGCTTTTGTCCATAGATTCCCTAAACACCCCTAAGCTGTGTCTTCCATAGTACGATAATACAGGGTATATAAGAATACCAATCCAATACAATAGTAGAGCGGTCTGGAGATTAATTTGGTGAAACCGCTGAGAGAGTTCACTACTGATGAGACAAACCATCTTATTGGGTAACTTTAACCATTCCAGTAAGGTCTGTAGATATAATATTTGATGATATATGTGAAAAGAAACACATTGCTAAAAAATAATTATTAAATATTGTATCGATAGATGTGTGTGGGAATTGAATTTCTAAAAATAGAGATATTAGTTGTTTAATGAATAGTGTTAAAATTACAATTCCGGATGTTTCTACGATACAATACTCTTGTGATTTGCATATTCGTGTGAGGCGTACTTCCTCTAGTCATACAGCGTGCTACATCGCAGTCTAGCGAAGGAACAACTTTCTCGGCAGGCAATCCGCCGGTCTGGTCCCCCTCTCCTAACAGCACCATGATTTCTTTTGACGTAGTAAATATGTACCCAAGCTTACCACACCATCTAATAATAGATAACACAATAGAAATTTTAGCATTAAATAACATTCCTCCAGATACCTCCTCTAAAATTATTTCATTAATTAAGCTCAGCCTACAACACAATATATTTTCCTTCAATAGCCAATTTTATAAACAAACCAAGGGCTCCCCCATGGGAAGTCCTCTCTCATCACCTTTGGCAGAAATAGTCATGAGAAAAATAGATAAAACAATAACCAACCTGTTTCCCACAGAAATCATCATCTGGCAGAGATACATAGACGACATCTTTTGTATATCCAAATCTAACAAAATAGACTCCATTTTTACCCAACTAAAGTCCATACATACTGACATAGATTTCACCATAGAAACAGAAAACAATAACACCTTACCATTTTTAGATGTACTTATACTAAAAACGCAAAACCAATACACAACAGAAATATACCACAAGCCAAATTCCACTCCAGATTATATACATTATTCCTCTTATTGCCCCATCAGTCACAAGATAAACACCGTTAAAACCCTTTCCAAACGAATATATACACATTGCACCACCCAACCCTCAAAAGATACAGAAACCCAATTTTTGATCAACAAACTCACTTCTATAGGCTATCCGAAAAACTTTATTTTAAGACATTTCTATAATCCCTCTCTCATAAGAAATAATCAGGTCTATAAATCGATATGTACAATCCCATATTCCCACAGTAGTTCCCACATAGCCAGAATTTTAAACAAACACGGTATCAGAATATATTATGAAAGCAACCCGAGTATATTAACCATTTTAAGAAACCCCATTACCAGAAACAGTATTCCTATATCAAAACTATACAATAGCAAAGCAGTATATTCCATACCATGCACCCAATGTAATAATGTCTATGTAGGTGAAACAGGAAGACAGATAAAAGACAGAATAGACGAACACAGAAGAAACATTAAAAACAAAGACCCCAAATCTCTAATAGTGCAACATATCAGACACACAGATCATGAATTCAATCTAGCAAACCCCAATATTCATTACACAAACATAAACAGTAAATACAAAAGATTAATACTAGAAGCATTGATATCATCAAAATATAATAGTATAAACAGACATATAGATATTCCGGAGACATATGATAGGCTGGTCCAAAAACTCAAATAAAATTTTCGGTTTTCTCTTCATCACACCATTTTGCAATTTTGCATTTAATAATATCAGCAAATTAACTAATTTACATAACAATAATTTTTCTTAAATAATAAAATATAATATTTCATAGTTAATCCTAGATATGCAAAAAAAATTACCTGTTATATATATGTATATACATCTTTACTTGAAATTGTACCATTTTTTCCTGTGGAAGGGCCGCTTACGCCCGAAAGCTAGAAACGTTTTTCCCAATAAAAGAAACTAATCCTTTTTAATTCTATGCGTATTACAATATATTAAAAGGATTAATCGTATTAAATCTTAAAAAAGTTTTATTCCGCTCTATCAAAATGAATATAGAAACTTATGATTCCGAAACCCGTCAATACATGAATCTAATACGAAGATATTCCATCAAACTTGCAAAGTGGAGAAAGCATCTCATATTTAATAGGATTTGTGAAGTTAACAATTTTATTCCACCTACCCTCAGAATAAAAGATCCCGTTAAAAACCATTTTTCAAATTCAATAATAAAAGATACCCAATTTAAACTACTCAGATCTAGAACAAAAGGATGCTACTCAAACATAAGACTCATTTCAAAAACCATAAAAGATCTAATCAGTATCGTATCTCAAAGAATCCCCCCAACAGAAATGCTACAGCTTATCATCAGCACCACTAAAGAAATCAAAACCTTAAACTCCGCCATAGAGAGGAAACACCAAAAGAAACTTCAATTCTGGTCAAGAAAATACAACACCCAACTCATACCACCTGAAAACCAGCCTAATATTCTCAATTTATCCAGCTATGATCTCTCAACTGATGAAATTGACTATTTATCAAAGGGCACCAAACATAGATTCCCCACGAAAACAGATCATTATAAAATCATTGCAGGAGTCGAATCGGCCATAACTACCCTAACACATAATGAACAATCAAAAATCAGAAACTTAGTTACTACCTCCTTAGAAGAATCATCAAAAACGCCTATCTTTAAGCCCAATAATCAACATATAGCTAATTCACTACGAAGCAAGAAAGAAATTGTAATTACAAAAGCAGATAAAGGTTCCCAAACAGTTATTATGAACACTCTAGATTATATATCAAAAATGAATGAAATCCTAAACAACTCCATAGTATTCAAACCTATAACCACCAATGAAAAATCTCAATCATCTGCCCAATATACAAAAGATCTAAGGAAGTTATACAGAGGCAATACTATTACTGCAGAAGACTTGAAATTATTCCTAGGAAACATAAAAAGTACCGCTTATATCTACGGCCAACCCAAGACCCATAAACCAGGTATTCCTATTCGCCCTATCATAGCATATCATATGTCTCCTATAGCCCCATTAGCCAAATTTCTAGCAAACTTCCTTATCCCCATTCTAAAAGACAATCCTACCACCACATCCATCACATCCATACCAAAATTTATAGAAAATATACACAGCCTCCCCCCCTCTCCTAACAGCACCATGATTTCTTTTGACGTAGTAAATATGTACCCAAGCTTACCACACCATCTAATAATAGATAACACAATAGAAATTTTAGCATTAAATAACATTCCTCCAAATACCTCCTCTAAAATTATTTCATTAATTAAGCTCAGCCTACAACACAATATATTTTCCTTCAATAGCCAATTTTATAAACAAACCAAGGGCTCCCCCATGGGAAGTCCTCTCTCATCACCTTTGGCAGAAATAGTCATGAGAAAAATAGATAAAACAATAACCAACCTGTTTCCCACAGAAATCATCATCTGGCAGAGATACATAGACGACATCTTTTGTATATCCAAATCTAACAAAATAGACTCCATTTTTACTCAACTAAAGTCCATACATACTGACATAGATTTCACCATAGAAACAGAAAACAATAACACCTTACCATTTTTAGATGTACTTATACTAAAAACGCAAAACCAATACACAACAGAAATATACCACAAGCCAAATTCCACTCCAGATTATATACATTATTCCTCTTATTGCCCCATCAGTCACAAGATAAACACCGTTAAAACCCTTTCCAAACGAATATATACACATTGCACCACCCAACCCTCAAAAGATACAGAAACCCAATTTTTGATCAACAAACTCACTTCTATAGGCTATTCGAAAAACTTTATTTTAAGACATTTCTATAATCCCTCTCTCATAAGAAATAATCAGGTCTATAAATCGATATGTACAATCCCATATTCCCACAGTAGTTCCCACATAGCCAGAATTTTAAACAAACACGGTATCAGAATATATTATGAAAGCAACCCGAGTATATTAACCATTTTAAGAAACCCCATTACCAGAAACAGTATTCCTATATCAAAACTATACAATAGCAAAGCAGTATATTCCATACCATGCACCCAATGTAATAATGTCTATGTAGGTGAAACAGGAAGACAGATAAAAGACAGAATAGACGAACACAGAAGAAACATTAAAAACAAAGACCCCAAATCTCTAATAGTGCAACATATCAGACACACAGATCATGAATTCAATCTAGCAAACCCCAATATTCATTACACAAACATAAACAGTAAATACAAAAGATTAATACTAGAAGCATTGATATCATCAAAATATAATAGTATAAACAGACATATAGATATTCCGGAGACATACGATAGGCTGGTCCAAAAACTCAAATAAAATTTTCGGTTTTCTCTTCATCACACCATTTTGCAATTTTGCATTTAATAATATCAGCAAATTAACTAATTTACATAACAATAATTTTTCTTAAATAATAAAATATAATATTTCATAGTTAATCCTAGATATGCAAAAAAATTACCTGTTATATATATGTATATACATCTTTACTTGAAATTGTACCATTTTTTCCTGTGGAAGGGCCGCTTACGCCCGAAAGCTAGAAACGTTTTTCCCAATAAAAGAAACTCATCCTTTTTGATTCTATGCGTATTACAGTATTGTCTATGTTAATTGACATCTCTGTCTATATAACGCAGTCTTGTTGGATTGTTAGTAGGTTAGCGGTTAGGTGAATAGGTCAGGTCGGCGTGAGCTGCTGATGTACATATAATTTGTCTTTCTTTTAAAGTTTTATACCTTTAGGTAATAAAGAATCTTTCTCTCCCTCAACGAATCCATAATTTCTTTCAAAATATATTTGCAAAAAAGATTTGAATTTATATAAATTTCATTCTTAGAAGATAAGTCTGCTAATACGAGGGTTGTCCGTTAAATAAGTTCCACGGGGCACCACTGTCATGAGGATCGCTTTTAGGCTCGAGCCGACTGCACGGGCTCGTAGCTTGTTCTCCCCACTCCAATTTCCCACCAAGGAAACGTCGCTGGTAAGCTTAGTTTTAGCTGAGCAGCTGTTAGTGATGGAGCTTCCCCTCGTGTCTCCCGCCAGCTGTGAATTACGGTCAGTAATTCGCTTTTTGGCTGCAAAGAAGAATTCGGCGAAGGACATTCATACTGAATTCTGTCAAGTGTATGGAGAAGGTTGTATGAGTTCCGGGATGGTGCGCAGATGGGTCAGAGAATTTAAAAACGGCCGAAAAGACGTCCACGATGAACCGCGTGCTGGACGGCCATCGGTTTCGGACGAAACCATTGCCAAAGTCGAAGCGGCAATGCTTGAATATCGACGGATTACTGCGTGGAAGCTCTGCGATTTAGTTCCTGATGTCAGTAAAACCACCATCGACAAGATTTTGCGTGAACATTTAGGGTATTCAAAGGTCTGCGCAATATGGGTTCCGAAAATGCTGACTGAAGACCATAAACGGCAGTGGGTTGTTGCGGCCCAGAAAATTTCCGATTGCCACAAAACTGACGGAGAGGAATTCTTGGATTCGATCGTTACTGGTGATGTGAACTGGGTACACTACACCACACCGGAGACAAAGGAGCAATCCAAGCAGTGGAAGCACACTTCTTCGCCGAAACCTCTAAAGTTTAAACAAACGCTTTCTGCCGGGAAACTTATCGCTACCGTCTTTTGGGACCGAAAGGGTCTATTGTTGTGCGACTTTATGTGTCGGGGTACAACAATCAATTTCAACCGGTACTGTGAGACCTTGAAACAACTTAGACACGCGATTCAGAACAAGAGGAGAGGGATGTTAACCAAAGGGGTGCGTTTTCACCACGACAACGCTCGGCCGCACACACCGCCCATCAAACCACTGCCGTCATCGAAGAATTTGGATGGGAATTGGCGTCACACACACACACCCTACAGCCCGGACGTAGCTCCTAGTGACTTTCATCTCTTCCCCGAGTTGAAGAAAAACCTGGTTGGAACCCAATTCCAGGACAATGACGAGTTGGAAGAAGCGGTTTTAGGCTTTCTACGCGGCCAGGCGGCAGAGTTCTTTGACTCTGGGTTCCATAAGTGCGTGTCCCGAATGCAAAAATGCGTCGAACGAAACGGGGAATATGTAGAAAAATGATAAAAGTATGATATTTTCGAAAAGGTATAGTTCAGGGCAAATAAACCTGTTTTTCTGTATGAAAAACCTCTGTGGAACTTATTTAACGGACAACCCTCGTATTATAGATTAAAAATCAATCATTCTGGTTAGCAGCTTCGTAAATAAAGATATTTCCATTCCAATGTTACATATCCTATTATTCTATTATTTTAAATTTTCATCTTTCAATATTAGACAGTCCAGCATCAGATTCTCTTGACGTTTGTGGTCATTAAATCAACATAAACATCTTGTCAATCTTCCAACACTCATAATTTCTTTCTAAAAGGTTTTTAAAAATTACCGTGATATGTAATAATCTATATAAAAAATGGCATATCCTGACCAGGAGCACATGTGCTTTACAGAAGGCAGAGCGCCATCTGGTGGAACAGAAATCAACTAAACATTGATTTAGCCTGTTCCCTGATATTTGGCCAACCCAATTTCTTGATAAATCAAGAAAAGCCATCCACGAACGCGTTTCGCGCTTTTTGGCGCTCGTCAGCGTGGAGTAGGCTGAACCATTGAGACCAAAAAAGAATTTTTGATCCCAATGGCTTCCCGAAAAACCAAGAAATGGGTATTAAAGGCCAAACTTGCGTAAATACGCTTAGCACATTAAAAAACGAAATAAAAAAATAAAAGATAAAAAGATCAGGTGTTGAAATCAATATAAAAAATGGCATATCCTGACCAGGAGCACATGTGCTTTACAGAAGGCAGAGCGCCATCTGGTGGAACAGAAATCAACTAAACATTGATTTAGCCTGTTCCCTGATATTTGGCCAACCCAATTTCTTGATAAATCAAGAAAAGCCATCCACGAACGCGTTTCGCGCTTTTTGGCGCTCGTCAGCGTGGAGTAGGCTGAACCATTGAGACCAAAAAAGAATTTTTGATCCCAATGGCTTCCCGAAAAACCAAGAAATGGGTATTAAAGGCCAAACTTGCGTAAATACGCTTAGCACATTAAAAAACGAAATAAAAAAATAAAAGATAAAAAGATCAGGTGTTGAAATCAATATAAAAAATGGCATATCCTGACCAGGAGCACATGTGCTTTACAGAAGGCAGAGCGCCATCTGGTGGAACAGAAATCAACTAAACATTGATTTAGCCTGTTCCCTGATATTTGGCCAACCCAATTTCTTGATAAATCAAGAAAAGCCATCCACGAACGCGTTTCGCGCTTTTTGGCGCTCGTCAGCGTGGAGTAGGCTGAACCATTGAGACCAAAAAAGAATTTTTGATCCCAATGGCTTCCCGAAAAACCAAGAAATGGGTATTAAAGGCCAAACTTGCGTAAATACGCTTAGCACATTAAAAAACGAAATAAAAAAATAAAAGATAAAAAGATCAGGTGTTGAAATCAATATAAAAAATGGCATATCCTGACCAGGAGCACATGTGCTTTACAGAAGGCAGAGCGCCATCTGGTGGAACAGAAATCAACTAAACATTGATTTAGCCTGTTCCCTGATATTTGGCCAACCCAATTTCTTGATAAATCAAGAAAAGCCATCCACGAACGCGTTTCGCGCTTTTTGGCGCTCGTCAGCGTGGAGTAGGCTGAACCATTGAGACCAAAAAAGAATTTTTGATCCCAATGGCTTCCCGAAAAACCAAGAAATGGGTATTAAAGGCCAAACTTGCGTAAATACGCTTAGCACATTAAAAAACGAAATAAAAAAATAAAAGATAAAAAGATCAGGTGTTGAAATCAATATAAAAAATGGCATATCCTGACCAGGAGCACATGTGCTTTACAGAAGGCAGAGCGCCATCTGGTGGAACAGAAATCAACTAAACATTGATTTAGCCTGTTCCCTGATATTTGGCCAACCCAATTTCTTGATAAATCAAGAAAAGCCATCCACGAACGCGTTTCGCGCTTTTTGGCGCTCGTCAGCGTGGAGTAGGCTGAACCATTGAGACCAAAAAAGAATTTTTGATCCCAATGGCTTCCCGAAAAACCAAGAAATGGGTATTAAAGGCCAAACTTGCGTAAATACGCTTAGCACATTAAAAAACGAAATAAAAAAATAAAAGATAAAAAGATCAGGTGTTGAAATCAATATAAAAAATGGCATATCCTGACCAGGAGCACATGTGCTTTACAGAAGGCAGAGCGCCATCTGGTGGAACAGAAATCAACTAAACATTGATTTAGCCTGTTCCCTGATATTTGGCCAACCCAATTTCTTGATAAATCAAGAAAAGCCATCCACGAACGCGTTTCGCGCTTTTTGGCGCTCGTCAGCGTGGAGTAGGCTGAACCATTGAGACCAAAAAAGAATTTTTGATCCCAATGGCTTCCCGAAAAACCAAGAAATGGGTATTAAAGGCCAAACTTGCGTAAATACGCTTAGCACATTAAAAAACGAAATAAAAAATAAAAGATAAAAAGATCAGGTGTTGAAATCAATATAAAAAATGGCATATCCTGACCAGGAGCACATGTGCTTTACAGAAGGCAGAGCGCCATCTGGTGGAACAGAAATCAACTAAACATTGATTTAGCCTGTTCCCTGATATTTGGCCAACCCAATTTCTTGATAAATCAAGAAAAGCCATCCACGAACGCGTTTCGCGCTTTTTGGCGCTCGTCAGCGTGGAGTAGGCTGAACCATTGAGACCAAAAAAGAATTTTTGATCCCAATGGCTTCCCGAAAAACCAAGAAATGGGTATTAAAGGCCAAACTTGCGTAAATACGCTTAGCACATTAAAAAACGAAATAAAAAAATAAAAGATAAAAAGATCAGGTGTTGAAATCAACACGTTCGTGGATGGCTTTTCTTGATTTATCAAGAAATTGGGTTGGCCAAATATCAGGGAACAGGCTAAATCAATGTTTAGTTGATTTCTGTTCCACCAGATGGCGCTCTGCCTTCTGTAAAGCACATGTGCTCCTGGTCAGGATATGCCATTTTTTATATTGATTTCAACACCTGATCTTTTTATCTTTTATTTTTTTATTTCGTTTTTTAATGTGCTAAGCGTATTTACGCAAGTTTGGCCTTTAATACCCATTTCTTGGTTTTTCGGGAAGCCATTGGGATCAAAAATTCTTTTTTGCTCTCAATGGTTCAGCCTACTCCACGCTGACGAGCGCCAAAAAGCGCGAAACGCGTTCGTGGATGGCTTTTCTTGATTTATCAAGAAATTGGGTTGGCCAAATATCAGGGAACAGGCTAAATCAATGTTTAGTTGATTTCTGTTCCACCAGATGGCGCTCTGCCTTCTGTAAAGCACATGTGCTCCTGGTCAGGATATGCCATTTTTTATATTGATTTCAACACCTGATCTTTTTATCTTTTATTTTTTTATTTCGTTTTTTAATGTGCTAAGCGTATTTACGCAAGTTTGGCCTTTAATACCCATTTCTTGGTTTTTCGGGAAGCCATTGGGATCAAAAATTCTTTTTTGGTCTCAATGGTTCAGCCTACTCCACGCTGACGAGCGCCAAAAAGCGCGAAACGCGTTCGTGGATGGCTTTTCTTGATTTATCAAGAAATTGGGTTGGCCAAATATCAGGGAACAGGCTAAATCAATGTTTAGTTGATTTCTGTTCCACCAGATGGCGCTCTGCCTTCTGTAAAGCACATGTGCTCCTGGTCAGGATATGCCATTTTTTATATTGATTTCAACACCTGATCTTTTTATCTTTTATTTTTTTATTTCGTTTTTTAATGTGCTAAGCGTATTTACGCAAGTTTGGCCTTTAATACCCATTTCTTGGTTTTTCGGGAAGCCATTGGGATCAAAAATTCTTTTTTGGTCTCAATGGTTCAGCCTACTCCACGCTGACGAGCGCCAAAAAGCGCGAAACGCGTTCGTGGATGGCTTTTCTTGATTTATCAAGAAATTGGGTTGGCCAAATATCAGGGAACAGGCTAAATCAATGTTTAGTTGATTTCTGTTCCACCAGATGGCGCTCTGCCTTCTGTAAAGCACATGTGCTCCTGGTCAGGATATGCCATTTTTTATATTGATTTCAACACCTGATCTTTTTATCTTTTATTTTTTTATTTCGTTTTTTAATGTGCTAAGCGTATTTACGCAAGTTTGGCCTTTAATACCCATTTCTTGGTTTTTCGGGAAGCCATTGGGATCAAAAATTCTTTTTTGGTCTCAATGGTTCAGCCTACTCCACGCTGACGAGCGCCAAAAAGCGCGAAACGCGTTCGTGGATGGCTTTTCTTGATTTATCAAGAAATTGGGTTGGCCAAATATCAGGGAACAGGCTAAATCAATGTTTAGTTGATTTCTGTTCCACCAGATGGCGCTCTGCCTTCTGTAAAGCACATGTGCTCCTGGTCAGGATATGCCATTTTTTTATATTGATTTCAACACCTGATCTTTTTATCTTTTATTTTTTTATTTCGTTTTTTAATGTAATAATCTGTGTGTTATAAAAATCAATTCGATAATATTTCAAATAATTTGTTGAAAGAAACTTTGGAATGTTTCAACCTCATTAGTTTTAAATATCACCATTCTCGATTTTATATTCAAACTAGCCGAATGACCCGGGCAACGCCCGTGTTTTACCCGATTGAATGTTTTGATTCAAATACTATTTGTAACAATTATAAATTGGCGCCTTATATAAATGCATATGTTAGTTAATAACTATAGCCTATTTGCTTTATCTGTCTATGTACTGTTGGCTTCCGTAGACGTCTCTTACTGGGAAAAAGAAAGAGAGGATTCCATTTGGTTATTAACTAATATATGCATTTATTTAAGGAGCGACCCGCTCCAACACAATGGTTACAAAAACGAAAAAGCGAGTGGGGGGGGGGCATGATGGGGGGGGGGGGCAAAGGTGGCGTGATCGTAGCCGACCAATAGGAGGGCGCCATTCCAAAAAAAAGCAAACGGTGACAGAGATGACTGATGAAGAATGACGCTCGTAACTGTATATAGAATATAATTGTTTCAATAATATTGTTGCGTTCTTGGTTGACAAAGAATAACTTTCATGGGTACAAAGGATCTTTAGGACTTTATTTAAGTGTAATAAATAAAATAATTACAGAAGAGTGCAAAATAAAACAACAATAAAGAAAACAGCAGTTATAAACTCACCAACTGCAGCACAGTGAAGGAAAGAAGGAGCAGTAAAAGAGACAGAAGTAGGTAGAACCTTCCAGAATCTTTCACGAAGTACACCGGCGTCGGTGGTAAGGAGCAGTCCGACCTCTTGAGACAGCAGCTTGCTTGAAGTCCACCACGTAGATTCATTATTCCACTTCTTATCTTTCTTCTCCCCTAGGCATGAGCTTCTCATCCCTAAATATCCCGGAGTAGATCTTTCCAGAACGGTCATGGTTTGTCAGCCAATCAGAAAGCCGCAAGCGCTAAGCCTTGCGCAATCGCTTTAGCTTGGCCAATCAGTTGTTCTCTGATTTTTCTACATTATTATAGAACGTTCTAAACATTCTATTTTCTGGGATTCGCGATTTTCTTTTTAATCTACGTAACAATTTAAAGATATTAGAATCAATAATAGGGTGTGTTAATCCTCTATTGATACCTTTAAAAAAATCTAATCTCCTCATTCTATATATAATCCGTAATTAATGGGATATTTGGCCAAACTGTGTACACAATTATAGAATGTCGTTTTACATGCTTGAATTCCCCTAAAGTAATATTTGAAGTGAATTCAATTTATATATATCCTTTTTATTCAAATATTTAAACAAATTTCAGCTTCTTGTGTAAATATTGGTGTAATGATAGATTTGTATTGAATTAGACTTTTGTTAAGTGCTTAAAACCACAAGATTCAGAGAATAAAAAGTGAATTATTCAATTGTTGGGTATTTTATTTATTATATTATTTAAGATAAAGTAACGATTATATATATGATTCAATTTTTTATTATACAGTAGAACCTCCCTGTAAAGGACACCTAATTGCAGAAACAAAGTGTACTTTAAGAGGAGGTGTCTTTTTACCGGAGAGTTACTTATTGTAAAAATGGTAATTTTGCAAGTGAAAACTGTCTTTTGTAGAGAGGTGTCCGCTAGCGGGGTGACCGCTAAAGGGAGGTTCTACTGTATTAGAAAAGTTAACATCCAGAAATTTGATTTCCTGTTTTAAAATTTGACAGAATCTTCATTTTTGTTATTAAGTTATAAAATGAAAGAAGCCCAATTGATAGATTAATTCTTTAAAAGAATGTAAGGAATTGTTATAAATAGAATTCTATGATTATAATAAATTAAAAATATATCGTCTTTAAATATTTACTTATCATCATCATGTTTAATATTATTTTATTTTCATGTATATTTATAAAAATATTTATATTTAAGTTGTATTTGTTCATAATAAATATTATTTTAAATAAAACACCCTAAATTGAACTTAATAACCCAAACACATCACAATGTCATTAAATATAAGCACCGAAATATAGCTTCAGAAATGTCAGGAACAGACGTTCACAAATTGTTTGAAACATGACATTCTTTTTTAACACACACACGGGGATAATGTGTATTTTTTTAAAATAGAAATATTTCTAAAAATGAATATTTAGTGTTATTTCTTTAAATATTCTTCTATATAGACATCTGAATTGATTCAATAATGAATGTCCTGTTATTTAAATAAAATTCAGAGAGGAGAGTACTTAAAATAGAATTTGCCTTGGTTTCCGCACTCGATATATTTATGGGTTTGTCATTGAAGCTTTTACGTCGCTACCACGGTAAACACATTCGGCTGCTTTATTTGCTCGCCCACTCCTATTGGTCAGGATCTCGCCTATTCAGCCATTGGTCCGCTTGGAATTCCTGAATTATCTATTTCTTTTTTTACAACCGAGGGTCAACAATCTCGCGTGAATGGCGGTATATATGGACTCGGGTGTTGTTGTTTAAATCTGAGAACCGCTTCCTACTCATTGCTATTTGTGTTGTTAGATATTTAAATGCCTTATATCTAACCATTTAAGAATGATCGATTGATATGCGATTATATTTCATCTTATTTCATATGTAAAATAAGAGGATGTCTTTATAGCGTTGTGTCTTCTAAGTAACGTTAAAAATAAAATAGAGGTATAAAATTCTTATCACTGAAATATTAAAATGATAAATATTCAAATGGATGCGAAACAGTAAACATCAGCTTCCCATGTGAAGTCTGCTAGTTCCCTCCATCGGGTGCCTCCCCAGGGGGGAGATAGGGGAATGTCTCCCAGAAATGGGTGGTACCGGGGAAATACCCGGGGTGGACCAAAGACTGGCAGGTTCTTGGGGCACTGTACCAGCCCCAGAGTAACAAATAGTCTTTGAATGAAGAGAATGGCGTAGGAAGTATGGAGAAACCACGTGGTCCACCCTCAGTAGAGGAAGGCATTTAAAGGGGGATATGGAGAGACCATGTGGCCCACCCTCAGTAGAGGAAGGCATTTAAAGGGGGATATGGAGAGACCATGTGGCCCACCCTCAGTAGAAGAAGGCATTGAGGAATAAATATGGAGAGACCATGTAGCCCACCTTCACTAGAGGAAGGCATTGAAGGAGGGAGATATGGAGAAACCATGTGGCCCTCCCTGAGTAAAGGAAGGCATTGAAGGAAGAGATATGGAGAAACCATGTGGCCTACCCGCAGTAGAGGAAGGCATTGAAGGAGAGAGATATGGATAGACCATGTGGCCCACCCTCAGAAGAAGAAGACACTGAAGGAGGAAGATATGGTGAGACCATGTGGCCCACCCTCAGTAGAGGAAGGCATTGAAGGCAGGAGATAAGGAGAGACCATGTGGTCCACCCTCAGTAGAGGAAGACACTGAAGGAAGAGATATGGAGAGACCATGTGGCCCACCCTCAGTAGTGAAGACACTGAAGGGAGGAAAGAAAACATCAGCTAGAATAGACCATCTAAGGTTAGAGATTTTGACTATAAATAAATTTATCTAACAGCATGAGACAGTAATCAGCATTTATTTGTAAAATAAAATATCACGCCATAATAGGTTCATGTGTTGGACACATCTCGTGAGATAGATTCTATAGGAATAAAATTAAACCTTTATAATGCGACTTATTATAATTTCAAATAAAACGACATTCAACAGTCCTTACAGCCATATCAAGGAAACTATAGTCACCTTTCTCATCTCTCTGAAGACAGTAGAGTGGATATCTCAATAGGAAGTCGTTTTATTTGGATTGATAGCGCGGGCCTTATTTTTGAAATAGTCTAGAAATATAAGCACTATATATATTGTGAAAATATAATATTTTTTGAATATATATATTTTGAAAATAAAATATATATATTTCTAGAATTCGAATTCTCTGAACTCGACTGCCAAATAGCACCGCTTTATACTATATAAATAATTGTTGTTATTTTAATTTTTGTTATTAATATTTCGCCTTTTAATAATTGAATTGGTTTGCTAGACTCCCAGTTTATTTTTGAGCGAGATTTTGACTCAAATAACTGGATAAGAGTGTCAAAATATAATATATAAAGTGGCATCAAATACAAAGGATTTGAAAATACGAATAAATTGGTGTTATAATTGAAAGATATGAAAATTGTATTGTAAGATATGAACATTGATGAACACTGGACTTTAACAGGCCGTAATTCCGCCATATCAAATATAATGTGTGAAATATCTGCAGAAATGCCAATCTAGGTGGGCAGTCAAGGATGGGCCCCAGGGACACATTCCTGGAGCTGCGGATCGAACGGCTGGAGATTAGCCTCCGCCGCCATTGAAATTAAATCACAATCCAATTGTGCACCGGGCGGGAGGAAACTTCTCCCATTTGGTTATTAAATCTAATCCTTTGTCCGCGGCATTACAGCACGTCGCGCTAAACTATTTCAATTAAGGAATTGTCCGTATTGTCTTCCTTGTGTCGGAGGTGGCTGCGTATCACTCAAGACAATGTTCTGTGTATCGGTGGATGGATGTCGTGTCAGTGAGAACAATGTTTTGTGTATCGGTGGATGGGTGTCGTGTCAGTGAGAACAATGTTCTGTGTATCGGTGGATGGATGTCGTGTCAGTGAGAACAATGTTCTGTGTATCGGTGGATGGATGTCGTGTCAGTGAGAACAATGTTTTGTGTATCGGTGGATGGATGTCGTGTCAGTGAGAACAATGTTCTGTGTATCGGTGGATGGGTGTCGTGTCAGTGAGAACAATGTTCTGTGTATCGGTGGATGGATGTCGTGTCAGTGAGAACAATGTTCTGTGTATCGGTGGATGGATGTCGTGTCAGTGAGAACAATGTTCTGTGTATCGGTGGATGGATGTCGTGTCAGTGAGAACAATGTTCTGTGTATCGGTGGATGGATATCGTGTCAGTGAGAACAATGTTCTG
This sequence comes from Cordylochernes scorpioides, assembly GCA_030710605.1. Lineage (NCBI taxonomy): Eukaryota > Metazoa > Arthropoda > Arachnida > Pseudoscorpiones > Chernetidae > Cordylochernes > Cordylochernes scorpioides. The sequence goes on from CP092881.1 coordinate 71,512,511, forward strand.
TGTATCGGTGGATGGGTGTCGTGTCAGTGAGAACAATGTTCTGTGTATCGGTGGATGGGCGTCGTGTCAGCGAGAACAATGTTCTGTGTATCGGTGGATGGGCGTCGTGTCAGCGAGAACAATGTTCTGTGTATCGGTGGATGGATGTCGTGTCAGTGAGAACAATTTTCTGTGTATCGGTGGATGGATGTCGTGTCAGTGAGAACAATGTTCTGTGTATCGGTGGATGGATGTCGTGTCAGTGAGAACAATGTTCTGTGTATCGGTGGATGGATGTCGTGTCAGTGAGAACAATGTTCTGTGTATCGGTGGATGGATGTCGTGTCAGTGAGAACAATGTTCTGTGTATCGGTGGATGGATGTCGTGTCAGTGAGAACAATGTTCTGTGTATCGGTGGATGGGTGTCGTGTCAGTGAGAACAATGTTCTGTGTATCGGTGGATGGGTGTCGTGTCAGTGAGAACAATGTTCTGTGTATCGGTGGATGGGTGTCGTGTCAGTGAGAACAATGTTCTGTGTATCGGTGGATGGGTGTCGTGTCAGTGAGAACAATGTTCTGTGTATCGGTGGATGGGTGTCGTGTCAGTGAGAACAATGTTCTGTGTATCGGTGGATGGATGTCGTGTCAGTGAGAACAATGTTCTGTGTATCGGTGGATGGATGTCGTGTCAGTGAGAACAATGTTCTGTGTATCGGTGGATGGATGTCGTGTCAGTGAGAACAATGTTCTGTGTATCGGTGGATGGGTGTCGTGTCAGTGAGAACAATGTTCTGTGTATCGGTGGATGGATGTCGTGTCAGTGAGAACAATGTTCTGTGTATCGGTGGATGGATGTCGTGTCAGTGAGAACATTGTTCTGTGTATCGGTGGATGGATGTCGTTTCAGTGAGAACAATGTTCTGTGTATCGGCGGATGGGTGTCGTGGCAGTGAGAACAATGTTCAGTGTATCGGTGGATGGGTGTCGTGTCAGTGAGAACAATGTTCAGTTTTTCGGTGGATGGATGTCGTGTCAGTGAGAACAATTTTCTGTGTATCGGTGGATGGATGTGTGTCAGTGAGAACAATGTTCTGTGTATCGGTGGATGGATGTCGTGTCAGTGAGAACAATGCTCAGTATTTCGGCGGATGGGTGTCGTGGCAGTGAGAACAATGTTCAGTGTATCGGTGGATGGGTGTCGTGTCAGTGAGAACAATGTTCAGTTTTTCGGTGGATGGGTGTCGTGTCAGTGAGAACAATGTTCTGTGTATCGGTGGATGGGTGTCGTGTCAGTGAGAACATTGTTCTGTGTATCGGTGGATGGATGTCGTGTCATTGAGAACAATGTTCTGTGTATCGGCGGATGGGTGTCGTGTCAGTGAGAACAATGTTCTGTGTATCGGCGGATGGGTGTCGTGTTATTGAGAACAATGTTCTGTGTATCGGTGGATGGGTATGGTGTCAGTGAGAACAATGTTCTGTGTATCGGTGGATGGATATCGTGTCAGTGAGAACAATGTTCTGTGTATCGGTGGATGGATGTCGTGTCAGTGAGAACAATGTTCTGTGTATCGGTGGATGGATGTCGTGTCAGTGAGAACAATGTTCTGTGTATCGGTGGATGGATGTCGTGTCAGTGAGAACAATGTTCTGTGTATCGGTGGATGGGTGTCGTGTCAGTGAGAACAATGTTCTGTGTATCGGTGAATGGATGTCGTGTCAGTGAGAACAATGTTCTGTGTATCGGTGGATGGATGTCGTGTCAGTGAGAACATTGTTCTGTGTATCGGTGGATGGATGTCGTTTCAGTGAGAACAATGTTCTGTGTATCGGCGGATGGGTGTCGTGGCAGTGAGAACAATGTTCAGTGTATCGGTGGATGGGTGTCGTGTCAGTGAGAACAATGTTCAGTTTTTCGGTGGATGGATGTCGTGTCAGTGAGAACAATTTTCTGTGTATCGGTGGATGGATGTGTGTCAGTGAGAACAATGTTCTGTGTATCGGTGGATGGATGTCGTGTCAGTGAGAACAATGCTCAGTATTTCGGCGGATGGGTGTCGTGGCAGTGAGAACAATGTTCAGTGTATCGGTGGATGGGTGTCGTGTCAGTGAGAACAATGTTCAGTTTTTCGGTGGATGGGTGTCGTGTCAGTGAGAACAATGTTCTGTGTATCGGTGGATGGGTGTCGTGTCAGTGAGAACATTGTTCTGTGTATCGGTGGATGGATGTCGTGTCATTGAGAACAATGTTCTGTGTATCGGCGGATGGGTGTCGTGTCAGTGAGAACAATGTTCTGTGTATCGGCGGATGGGTGTCGTGTCATTGAGAACAATGTTCTGTGTATCGGTGGATGGGTATGGTGTCAGTGAGAACAATGTTCTGTGTATCGGTGGATGGATATCGTGTCAGTGAGAACAATGTTCTGTGTATCGGTGGATGGATGTCGTGTCAGTGAGAACAATGCTCAGTATTTCGGTGGATGGGTGTCGTGTCAGTGAGAACAATGTTTTGTGTATCGGTGGATGGATGTCGTGTCAGTGAGAACATTGTTCTGTGTATCGGTGGATGGATGTCGTGTCATTGAGAACAATGTTCTGTGTATCGGCGGATGGGTGTCGTGTCAGTGAGAACAATGTTCTGTGTATCGGCGGATGGGTGTCGTGTCATTGAGAACAATGTTCTGTGTATCGGTGGATGGGTATGGTGTCAGTGAGAACAATGTTCTGTGTATCGGTGGATGGATATCGTGTCAGTGAGAACAATGTTCTGTGTATCGGTGGATGGATGTCGTGTCAGTGAGAACAATGTTCTGTGTATCGGTGGATGGGCGTCGTGTCAGCGAGAACAATGTTCTGTGTATCGGTGGATGGATGTTGTGTCAGCGAGAACAATGTTCTGTGTATCGGTGGATGGATGTCTTGTCAGGGAGAACAATGTTCAGTGTATCGGTGGATGGATGTCGTGTCAGTGATAACGATGTTCTGTGTATCGGTGGATGGATGTCGTGTCAGTGAGAACAATGTTCAGTGTATCGGTGGATGGATGTCGTGTCAGTGAGAACAATATTCTGTGTATCGGTGGATGGGTGTCGTGTCAGTGAGAACAATGTTCATTGTATCGGTGGATGGATGTCGTGTCAGTGAGAACAATGTTCAGTGTATCGGTGGATGGATGTCGTGTCAGTGAGAACAATATTCTGTGTATCGGTGGATGGGTGTCGTGTCAGTGAGAACAATGTTCATTGTATCGGTGGATGGGTGTCGTGTCAGTGAGAACAATGTTCTGTGTATCGGTGGATGGATGTCGTGTCAGTGAGAACAATATTCTGTGTATCGGTGGATGGGTGTCGTGTCAGTGAGAACAATGTTCTGTGTATCGGTGGATGGATGTCGTGTCAGTGAGAACAATATTCTGTGTATCGGTGGATGGGTGTCGTGTCAGTGAGAGCAATGTTCTGTGTATCGGTGGATGGGTGTCGTGCCAGTGATAACAATGTTCTGTGTATCGGTGGATGGATGTCGTGTCAGTGAGAACAATGTTCTGTGTATCGGTGGATGGATGTCGTGTCAGTGAGAACAATGTTCAGTATTTCGGTGGATGGGTGTCGTGTCAGTGAGAACAATGTTCTGTGTATCGGTGGATGGGCGTCGTGTCAGCGAGAACAATGTTCTGTGTATCGGTGGATGGATGTCGTGTCAGTGAGAACAATGTTCTGTGTATCGGTGGATGGATGTCGTCTCAGTGAGAACAATGTTCTGTGTATCGGTGGATGGATGTCGTGTCAGTGAGAACAATGTTCTGTGTATCGGTGGATGGATGTCGTGTCAGTGAGAACAATGTTCTGTGTATCGGTGGATTTATGTCGTCTCAGGTAGGGTCGCTTGTCAGTACTAACAATAGTTCTTGATATTAAAGATATTTCGGCCAGGAATTCTTTAAATCATCTCGACGTAAGATCCCGAGGTAATCCTTGGCAGAAGCAGGTCAGATCCATGTCAGTAGCAACAAGATTTGCAAGTTTTGGGTCACAGATTCTATAAGGAAGAAGCTATATAGCCAAACATGTATTTTATCAACAGATTATTAATTTTAATATTCATATTTACTAGTCTGTATACTTTCCTTTTTTCTTCTCATGTAATTTTATAAATTTAGTTTTTGCTCGTGCTTTAAATAAAGTTCTGAGTCAGCTTGAAGTTTATCTTTTCTAATATTCTCCATGCGAAAATATAATAAGATTTTATGATAATAAACATTATTATTATGGCTAATCCTACCAGAAGAGATTGAAAGGAGTAGTATTCTGAATGTTTTTTTGCCTTGAGAATATAGTTATTTTATTGTTTAAATATATTATTCTTTAAAGTAATAAGATTAGGAGTGGAAATTTGATACAAAATGTATGAAATATATAAAATGTAAAAAACTTATTTTTTTTTTTCAATTCTAAAAAAATAGTATATTCTGACAGTTCTATCTTTTGAGTCAAAAGGCGATCCATCAATTAAGATTATATAGAAGGGACCTGGATCTGTAAAAAAAAAACCAATATTTTCTCAAAATATTTCAAGAGATTGCTCTTTCTTTATCTTATATAGTTCCTTTATATTTTATATAGTTTTATCTTTGTTAAAAAACTGCCTGAAATATTCGTTTAAAAATTAGAATATTCAAACACGGCATCCAAGCTATAGGTCGAGAGATAGCGTATGAAATATTTCTCTTTGCGAAATGTAAATTGTAACAGTTAAATCTTCAATCAGAACGAAATCTTGAGCCAAGCATCTCCTGAAACTAGGATAGATTTGTTTAGAATTTGTTTAAAGAATAAATTGAGAGATATTTTATACACGAGACTTAGAAGGACGTTTTATCGATAAACGAAGCCGACTAAGTTTGCCAAAATGAAAGACTCACATCGCAGGCACCATAGCAGTAATCAACCGAGAGAATTCTGCCGGATTTAGCCGAAATACCCCGGGTAGATTATGGTTTATCGTGGAGAGGGCTCGTAATTAAAAGAAAACATTATAAAAGCAAACTTACCCAACTAATTTAGTGTCTTAGGTAAACTTTAAAAATTTTGTTCGTTCAGGGTGTTCTCTCTTAAAAAAAAGTTTAATTCAAATATTAGACTCTGGTCTATATGAAATCTATGCTCATATCTCAAATGGGATGATTTTCCTAGAGAATTAATTAGTAGAACCGAGGCTCCAGGGCAGTATAGTTGGGAATATATTGTTACATCATGGCTAATGCACCTATTTTATTCATATATTTCTAATTCAAATTTATGTTCATCTATTTTAATAAACAGAATATGTAGTATAAACAGAGTGTATGAAAAAGTGAAAGTTGTATAAGCTTATGATTTTGCTTTGTTTTAAAAATGAATCGATGTTGGTTCCATATGCTTGAATTGAATATTACACCTTAGTTCTATATATTTTATTGCTTAAAATGGAACGCAACAAAAAAAAAAAAAAGAAACTACAAAATTGCAATGATTCGATAACTAACAAAGAAAAAAACAATAATAATAATTTTAAAATGATGATGATAAAAAATTGAATATGTCTGCCAGAAAAATGTTTCTATGAATAAAAAAATAAGAATAATTACAAAATTAACATATAAATTTCAAACACAGATTATGTACCAAAAAATAATTATTTGTATTTTTGTACACTGTGTGAATACACGACTCTCTAAACTTTGATGTGAGAAATAAATGAATAATTCTGGAGGCTACTTAAAGTCACGTTCTGGAAAGATATGTTTAAGGGAAGAATCAAAGCTGAAGAGTCTGTCAAACGACAACATGGTGCAACAATATTGTAATGTGGACGACAAGGCCAAGATACCAGAGTAAAGTTTGGGAAATGGGGTGGACTCTAGCGGCCCCCGCTGCCATGTGACAGGCCCCAAAATCGGCATTCCTTTGTGGAGGAGGACAAAGTCTGGTTACATCTGCGGCAAGAAGAAGACGTGGCGACTTGCCTCCGGGCGTGTGGATAATCCTACAAGGCGGTGCAAGGAGAGACTGACATCGGAGCGACCTACAAGGCGGTGTGGGCCAGTCTGCATGTGTATAGTGTGGAGCGGAACGCTTCACAAGAGGACGTCCACGGCGCCAAAGATTCTTCTGACGGGGAGGTCGAAGGCAAGTCCCACTGTTGAAATCCTTCTGTTAAGTAAGATACAATGAAGTGCTAAATTTAGCTGCAATCCCTTCGAACTCACATGTCTATCTTTGTGGCATCCTGAGTAGACAAAGTACACGAATAGCGTCTGGGTACGACGCAACAATATTGATGATAGTAAATTCACAATTTGGTACACATATAAGTGTCCTTGGTGTAATAATACTAGCCGAATGACCCGGGCAACGCCCGGGTTTTACCCGATTAAATGCTTTTATTCAAATACTATCGTTACAATTATAAATTGGCGCCGTGGATGTCATTCTTGTGAAACGTCCCGCTCCAAACTTTGTGTCTGAGAAGCGATATTTTTATAAAGAGATGATCTGGCTTTGTGTCTTCTGCTCGAATGAATGTTTTTCTGTTAGAATTTTGTTCCTGCATACTAAAAATGAGCTGGCATCACCCGTGGTCTCTGCTTTTTGGATTTTTTCCGGATATAATTTTGTATCTGATAATCAAATATGATACAGCAATATTGTTATCATCATTTTCCGAATAAAAAACAATTATTTTTTCCCAGAACCTGTCAATTAATTTTTTTTGACTAAAAATCCGAAAAATATCTCTTCCAGATTTTTCTCGATGTCCTGTTAAAACACGTTTTACATGTCCATTAGGTCAGCTGATATTACCTCCCATCTTCACCGCTAGAGGCGCTGCTTGCGAGCGAAAGGGCAAATTTGCAACGCAATTTGCAAATAACTTGTATACATACTTGTATAATTGTGTACATAGACCATAAATCTGTACATAGACAGGAAAAGCACATATATTTTAATAATATAAATGAGTTTTAAAAATTGTAAAAAAAAAAAAAAAATGCATCGGCCGGGAATCGAACCCGGGGCGCCCGCGTGGCAGGCGAGCATTCTACCACTGAACCAAAAAGCAAACGGTGACAGAATTGTTGATGACTCTGATACTTGTATATTTTAATGATCACATCAGAGAAATAATTCTGGAAAATTTTTTTATATGAATAAAAGTAACATCTATAAACATTTCAAATTAAATTTAATATATAAATTTCAATTTCCAACATACATATTTAGAAGCTTTAGTTATTTATATGGAATGTTGATATTATAACTATCTGTGTTGAAACCCACTTAAATTTTGATGAATTGTTGGTAATTGTGTTGTTCAAGGAAGAGAAGGAGGCGCTGTGAAGCTGGTAATCACATATTTAATATGAAATTGTATAAATAACTTTTTGTGTAAGGCTATCCGTGTCAAGGATATGTAATTCTACTGTCCTAAAAGCTTATTTGTATAGATTGCTTGAATACATTTTCTAATACCCACCCTCAGTTAGGTAGACAAAGGATAAATGACTGAGAGAAGATTGAAATCCCTTGATATCTTCCATAATTAAAAGGTTTGTTGCGAAGTTTTCATATTGGCATGTCAGAATGCCACGAATGTAACTCTGTCTATGGCATCCTGTACTTAGTTTTACCTTTCATACACGATAGTTAACCAGAATATATATATATATATATGAAATGTAAATAATAAAGTTTATCAAATAAAATTTTAAATCTTAAATATAATTTAAATTAAGTTGATATTATAGAGTGAGTTAAGATGGATTTATATATTGATATAACTATATTTAAAACTTTTAATAATAGTAATATTTATATATAAAAAGGAAAAATTCTATTAGATTAGCAAGCTAAATCTAAATTAATTATATAAGATAAAAGTTGATAATTATTTTTGTGTTTAAGTTAGATGAGATTAAAAAGTTGTTTATATGTATTATTTTTATATCTTATTTAGGAGAGAAAATTGTAATAAAAGTAATTATATGTTAGAATAATATGTTTTTATTTCAGATAGAAAAAAAAATTTTGAAAAATAAAAAGAAAATTTAACAAGAAAAGAAGATTTAACAACGTAACGTCTTTTAGCATCGGCTTTTACCCGTCATTTAGACATACTCTTAAAATAAATAGGAATAAAGAAGAGATTTATAATGATTATATATTTATTTTTTAGTAAAAGAGAGGAAAGAGATAAAGAAAGAACCATACACTTTTATTTCAAACAGGTAGAGAATTGAAAGGGTGTTAGTATTTTTTTTGTTAATAAATAGTTTTTTGTAATTTTTTTATATAATTTTTTTTCCTATATAATTTTAGATTTTTTTTTTCCTAAGAGTAAGAATAATATGATATAATGTTTTTGCCTAGTTAAGGATAGATAAACATATTTTAAATCTTTGCCTATTAGAAATTATTTTTTGGAACCCTAATGGTAGACCAGGACATTACACAAAAGGAGATTGGAAAATCTATTGGAGAGAGAAATCTGTGGTACCAGGGCTCTTCAGATGAAAATACCACATCCCATTTCACCCTTACTTCATTATGGATTGATTTCTCTTCGACCATTAAACTGTATAATTAAATTAATATTAGATAACATAGAAGGAGGTTGTTTACTTACTTATTCAAAGTGGCGTCTGCCGCTCCCTAGAGACAGCGCACATGTGTGGATGGAACATCTGTCTGCCAGAGACCCGCCGACATTGTTCTAAAAGTAACCTTCCCTCTTCTTGGAAATCTTATTTTTAAAATTGTTTGAAGTTAGAAAAGCTGTCAGAAAAGAATCATTAGAAATTTTAAAGATTGTAAAAATATGTATTAAAATTTTGTTTCCATTGATATAAGTTACATTTTTATTAAAATAATAAATTAATTGAATAATAAAACATTTATTATGCTTCAAATTCATTTATATTTGTTTTCCAGTTCCCTCCCACAGTAACTGGAGATCAAATTGAATGAAATCAATGCTTTATAATCGTTATCATATAATTAATATATTTAAAGTCATAGGAAATATATTCAGTAATTCTATCATTTGTTTTAGTATAAGAGTAGAATATAAGTTGTTGGTTAGATTAATTGGAGAAGTTTGAAGTTTCAAATTTATAATTATATTTATTATTGCTTAGGTATTTGTGTATTGACAGCCTATTGTAAAACTTTACTGTTTTGTATTTAAAACCATTGTTTAAATACTCTTTATTAAGATTTTAATGTCTTTAATAAAGTTTGTTTTAATGTTGTTGATTCTATAAAATCTTAAAAATTGACCAAAATATATGCCTTTGCAGCAATTTGATGATATGTTGGAATTGACATTACAGAATTTAATAATTTTAAAATTATAACAATTTCTTTTGTCATATGTTCTAATTTACTTGTTTGCAAGGTTTATATTTAAGTCTAAAAAGTTAACCTCCTTGTTATTAGTTATCTTTTCATTATTTTTAAGTTTCAAATATTTAGGGTATATTTTGTAAATGACATTATTGAATTGTGGGTTATTCAAGATAATGATGTCATCTACATAGCGGAACATATGCCAATTTACATCATTCTGTAGGAAGAACTCTCTTTCATACCAAAAAAGTAATAAGTTAGCTAGTAGAGGACTGGATGAAGTTCCCATTGGAACACCTTTAGATTGAATGTATATTTTGTTTTTAAAGTTAATATAATTAAAGTTTAAGAAGGTTTCAAGTAATGTTTTTGCTGTTTTGTTATCTAATTTAAATGTTTTGTATTTGTTGTGAATAATTTGAATATGGAATGTTTTATCATTAATGAATTCATTTATTAAGCTGTGTATTTTATTATTAAGGTCTTCTAAACGTATGTTAGAGTAAAGATCTTCAAAATCAAATGTATGAACTGTATTCATCTTTTGTAGGTTATTTGTTAGGAAGTTAATGATTTTTTATTAGAATCTATGAATTTATAATTATGTTTGTTAGTTATTTTATTTATTATGAATTGAAGTGTTGAAGCTAGTCTTAAATCTATGTTTTTTATGACTGAGTTTATTCCTGATGTGATTGTTCTAAATGAGATTGGTGTTTTATGTAATTTAGGAATAATATAAAATTTCGGTATGTTTGTGTTTTTGTTGTAATTAATGATTTTTAGTGTGTTTTCTACATTTTTAATATCTTTTTTGATTTTAGTTTCAGTTGTTTTTATGAAAGTGTATTTACTGTTGTTATTAATTTCATTTTTTAGAAGGTCATGATATAAGTTTTTACATATAATAGATAAATTATTTGAACATTTATCTATTGGACATATGATAAAATCTTTTTGTAAGTTTTCAAAATTGTCTTTTAAGGAATTAATTTCCGATTCATTAGGGTTTGTGTATTTTAGTGTGTTGTTATAATAGTTTTTTTATTTCTTTACTTAATTTATATTTCCATTCTAGGAAAGTAAATTCAGGAATTCTGTGTTTTATACTAGTTTTATTAATGAATATATCGATGTCTTTTAATATAGATTTAATTGTATTATTGAAATTGTGTTTGATCTGAGGTATGTATTTATATCCTCTATTTAAAATGTTTTGGTTCCAAAAAAGAATAATCGCTAGTTAAAATATGTCCTGTGAATTTATATTTATCTAGAACATTGTGGCAATTACATTTAGATTTTTTAAAATTTGTTAGATTATTGATAAACGGGTTATAATTGCATAATATCCTGCCTATATTCTTGTTATATTTCCAGGTAGTTTTAAAATTTAAACCTTTTATAGGAAATAAACTGTTAATAGATTGGTCATTAAATATATCATTAAATTTGAAATGATCAAATAATTTGTTATTGAATTTAATAATAATGTTAATTTGGTTATATTCTTTTGTTTAATTTTTCTGTATTTGAAGATGTCGTTTGTGATATCTGTTAATCTATTAGAAAGATTGTGAATTTTAATGTGTTCTACAAGTTTTATAAGTTTGCTATTATTTAATTTGAATAATGTTTTAATAAAATTTTCAATGAAATTTTTTGTGTACATTTTGTTTGTGTCTAATAAGTTATTAAAGTTTATGAAGCCTAATTTGTTGGTAGTTTTACCTCTGGTTTTGACTGAGTTATTATTAGAGTTATGTTTTTTGTATTTATTACTAATTTCATAGATTGATATTTCAGATGATTGTGGTGTGTATGTGTGGTTAAGTTCGTCGTTAAGTCCATAAGGGTATAAAGTGTTGTGTTGATAAATGTAATTGTTTTCTAATAATAATCGTTGTTTTTTGTCTTGACAAATGTCAAGTATTTCTATCATGTAATTGTTAAAGGTATGTATTTTATTGTGTTGTTTCATGTATGTGTTACCAATTGATTTTTTGGAGTGGTTTCTATGTAAATTTATTCTTATGTTTAAAGGATTGCAAGTTTGTCCTATATATGAAAGTTGACAAGTTTGGCAAGTTAATTTATAAATAGTGTTTTCTATCTTACAACTAGGTGTTTGAAATGTGTCATGGTTCTTGAAAGTTGGGCAAGTTTGACATTTCTTATTTAGACAATTTTTAGCGAGTTTAGAGAACATAGAAGGGGTGCTAACCCAAAAATGTTTGTAGTTTTTTTTTAAGTTTTTTAGTTTGTTATTCTTTAAAACGTTTTTTTTTATTAAAAATTATTTGCTATAGATGTTAGTTGAAATAATTAATAATTTGTTTGATAATAAATATAGATTGTTGTATGTATATCTGTAGTAATTGTAAGAATAACTAATAAAAAACATCTTTAAACTGACTAAAACACTGAGAAAAAAAAATTCTGTGAGTATTATGTGATTATAATTACTTTTATATTTTAATCTTTCCTTTAAGATATAAATTATACCCTTTGGATATGTAAATAACAGAGTTTGTCTATTTTCTTGTTAAATTTTCTTTTTATTTTTCAAAATTTTTTTTTTTCTATCTAAAATAAAAACATATTATTCTAACATATAATTACTTTTATTACAATTTTCTCTCCTAAATAAGATATAAAAATAATACATATAAACAACTTTTTAATCTCATCTAACTTAAACACAAAAATAATTATCAACTTTTATCTTATATATATATATATATATATATATATATATGATAATTTAAACCAATAACCCTATATTATGTAACAAGCTTGTCATGTTGTATATAGAACTAATTATAAACTACAACTAATTATACGCATAATTGACGTGTGTCCTTGTATCTCCAGATGTAATGTACTGAGGATGAATAAATAAAATATAATAGATTAAAAGCTAAGTTAAGAGCCAAAGAGAGAATCACAAGTGACTTCTAAAGATAGATTGGACCCCGACAGTCTGTCGCCAGTGTCCGGTGTCCATCGACACGTGCATGACCCAATTCTCTTAGTCAGAGCGGTCGTATAAAAAGGCCGCGTAGCAACAGCCAGTTTAGTCCAGTTCCCCATCAGCGCGTCGCCGGTTGTCTCCAAGTTCCCCCTCATTCACCATGTAAAACAGTAAGGAATCTTCTATCTCCATCTTAGCTCTTGGCTCGCTTTTTATCTATTCAAGGAACTTTCTTTCAACTGTGTCTCTTCGTTTTTTGTGTGTGGACATTCCCAAGTTTCCACTCTGCCTCGACCACGACTGCCTGTACTTTGGGAGAACTGTTAAAGGTCCTACAAGGTGCAGCGAGGTACTGGAAAACTCTCCACCCCTGACTGTCCCTCGCGGTTACTACAGGTTTGACCCTCGGTTGCCACAACTTATAGCGAGAGTCGACGAGGTTCTACAACAAACTTACCAAACACCAACGCAATATTACAGCTAGTCGACCAGAGCTTCAACGTATTATTACATATATATATATTTAAATGTAATTCTATTGTTCTTAACCCTTATGTCCATAGTTTACTTAAACATCATTTCTAAGATTCCATCCTTTAGTGTAGCATACATAAGTGGAAACGCCCAATACAGCATTAGAGTTCTAAACAGCAGGGTGATAAATCAAATTGTCGAAACCGCTGGGAGGAATCACCACTGATAAGCCAAGCCCTTCCAATGTTTTTTTCCCATCGCAGTAAGGACAGTAGATGTTTGTAATATGTGTGAAAGAATATTTAAAATGCTCACTAAATCGATCCCTCTCTAACTGAGCACACCTCTCTGGATGACTATTTTGTCCGAAGGTTGTTAAGGATCAACGATCCTTTTAGTCCTTACTGTGAGTCCTGTACAGCAGAATTCAGCATTGTTGACTACGGCACTCTCAGATCTCAACTGAAACAGAGAGGGTACTAGGCTTTGTCCCGCGGCCGTTACTTCGAACTTTTGCTTACAGCACCACAATTAGCGGTAACCTCCTCGAATCTAACGGCTGGGTGAAGCCTAAGTGAGAGAAGAGGAAAAAGATACTGATTTCCCCTAGAATGTGTTAATGAACATTCCCAGCATCAGCAATAACACTATGCCTATCTATATGTATATACAGTGGAACACGCACTATTTAAGATAACGCGCGACGGGACTAAGACCGTCGTCTCTATATCTCCGCTCTAGACGACCAAATGACTTTAGTTTCTTCCAAGTGTTCTGACTGAAGGATTTTGTTTAGTCTTGATTTAATTTGACATTCTATTGACTCTATGTAATTGGATTGATAGCTTCATAATTTCAAGACTTTTTCACAAAAATGTTTGGAATAGAAAGAATCGCTATTATTTTAAACAAAATCATATTCATCAAAATATCTTTCATAGATTTCACATTGTTATGACCCTAGCTTGTTATTTTACTGATCTAGGGAGTATTGCCATACTTTAAAATGTCCGAGTGGGTAACACCCTCGATTCCCGACAGTCATGAACTGGGATTGAATCCCGCGTTAAAATTTTGTTTAATATGTGAATAACATTCACATATTATTCACTGTTTCAACTATCATGAACTAGGGTGCTCTTGTTGAGTGGTACTTAATAATGTGATTTTGAACCAGGCCGGTAACATGCTGCCATTTCCAGAATACCTCTTGAGCCGTCTGTTTGCACCTGTCATTATGGGGAGGATGATTGTCCAATATCAATCATAGTATCACGCAATATGGAAACAGCGAATATATTGAAGAATTGTTAAATTTCTTTTATAAAGAATATTTTATATAAATAGAGTACTCTTTTGATAATGTTCAACTCATGATCTGTACTTATTTATACCTCTGCTTAAGTCTCTCGGAAATTCTGTTCTATTTGAACCATTTTATAATATTTTCAAACTACGCCAACTTGTTTTTCTGCCTTATACCTTGCTTAATACTTAATAAGATTAAAGTTTATTCAAGGGGGTCGGTGGAAGGATGGTCTAAACCGTTGGTTTTCGACCGCTACGACCCGGGTTCAATTCCCGCATTAGGCACTTTTTTTGTGATTAAAATAAAAAATGCTTCAATGGCCCGTTATTCTTGCAAAAGTCTAACCCAAGCAGCGAGTACAAGTAATCAAACAGAGGTATGGTACATTTGTAAATGCAAAGTCGAATGGATTTCCACATGTGTTGACATGTGGTGCACTTACAGCAAAAGCAGTCGCCAACTTCTACTCATCATGATTATCATGGCCTGTACCACGTGTACTAGGGATAAGCAAATAAAAAGTATATTCATCCTAAAATAGTTTGTTATATCTAATAATTCCTAATATATAGCATAAAATTTAATTAAAGACTATATTTTTGTGTACAATTGAAACACTACTATAATCATACATCTCAGGAATAACCAAACCAACATAACCTACAATTGTATCAAGTTACATAATACAGTTCTATAATAATATGTAAATAGAGGGTGGAACTTACTCGTTAATCACCTTTCAAATTTTATTTCTCGCCAAATGGAAAAAAACAGAATGATAAATGGTCCCAATCTCTAATTATATCCCAGTTGGCAAATATTCAAACTGATGCAAAAACAAACGGCTAAAGTCTCTAATTGCCTCTTTGTCCTGCAGCAAAAACTCCACAATTTATTTACTCGCTAACGTTACATTTTTATACACCACTCTATGACAAATGAAATATATAGATTTTTTATTTATTAAAACTCACTTGAATAATTATTTAGCGCTCTGGAAAAGTATTTTTAAAAAAATTCTCTTTTGTGGCAATAAACATTCTACAAAGTTATTTTTTTTTTTTTGGAAATACTTTGATACACAGTTTTGAAAAGTATATTTAAAAAAAATGTAATTTCATAATGGGTTTAAATGGGTAAAAATAGGTTTTTAAATGTTTCATTATTACTTTTTAAAGTCTTAGTTTATTTTGATGTGTTTTTTAGGATATAAAGTAAATAATAATTTAAGATTTTTCTCTCTCAGTAATAAAATTGATATATAGCTAGCAATAAATATGTATATATATATATATGTTTCTATGAAAATGTTAATCTGCAAGACGCAGGTTATCATCATCCCTTTTTGATTTGTTTTTGTCACTTTTTGGCGTTCCGAAAATAAACAATAAAAGGCTGTATCAGACTTTATTAAGACAATAAAGATTTGCTAAAAATAAATGTGTACGAAGATGTTGCATTTGGCGACGAGGATATAAGAGTAAGTACCCTCGAATTTTGATGTAAATATTTTTAGAAAATATCTTTGATTTTGCATATAATTGAAAGTAAATTTTAAAAGACACAAATTGCAAAGTTTTAGGATGCAAATTTAAGAAAGAGTGAAAAAAATGGCTAGTTACCAATTTAAGGAATATAATGAGGAAACTGAAACTTTTGAAACGTTTTATGAACGATTGGAACAGTTTCTCATATTGGAGGAGGCAGGGGATGAGAAGAAAAAGGCTTATCTCCTAACCCTCATGGGAAGTAAAACATATGGTGTTTTGAAGAATTTGTGCAGTCCTATTCTACCTAAAGATAAAACTTTTGATAACCTAATAAATATCTTGAAAAGGCACTTCTCTCCAAAGCGCTCAATTGTAGTAGAGAGGTTCATTTTTTTTAAAAGAATGCAATTAAAGGAAGAAAGCATCTCGGATTACTTGGTGGAAATTAAGCGTTTGGCTTCCTCATGCAACTTTGGAAATTTTCTGGAGGATTCTTTACGTGATAAAATGGTTTGTGGATTATATAATGCCAAAATACAAAATAGAATTTTGTCGGAGGGCGACATTTCTTTAGCTAAAGTAATTGAGATAGCATTATCTATGGAAGCGGCCGAGAAAAATACAAAATTATTTCACTTGGAGCAGGGTGAAGATTGTGTAGATAAGTTGAGGATGGAACGCAAGGTTGAATCAAATTTCCAGAATGGCAAATGTAAACATTGTGGTAAACAGCATAAAGAACTATGTAGATTTAAGGAGGCGATATGCTTTAAGTGTAATAAAAAAGGACACATTGCCTCAATATGTTGGAGCAGTAGAAGAAATCTAAGGCAACATCAGAATCAGCCAGGAAATATACATCAGATAGGAGACCAAGAAGAGGAGGAAGAGTATGTCCAGAAAATTATAAGCGTGACGATACCTGAGTATAAAATTAATTTTGCCTCAAGTGACCCTCCCTATCTGATGGAGTTAAAAGTAGAAGGAAACTTTATTAAATTTGAAATGGATACGGGTAGTGGTCTAACACTGATATCAGAAAAGGATTTTAAAAATAGTCTTCAACACTTGAAATTGGAAAAAGCGAGTATTATTGTAAGAACTTATGATGGTACCGTGGTACCCATTCTGGGTAAAATCAACGTCAAAGTGGAGTGTCAAGATATTACTTACAAACTTAGAGCGTTGGTGGTGAAAGGAGAAAAGAGGGCTTTGATGGGAAGAGAATGGATAAATAGATTGAAATTGGGCTGTTTCGCGGTAAAACATATGCCTGTGGAAATTACCATTGAGGAAATTTTGAAGGAAAATCAAGCCCTATTTGTGGAGACAACCGAACCAATAAAAGGTTTCACATTTTCAGTAAACATGTGTGATGTGAATCCAATTTTCCATAAGGCTCGTCCGGTGCCTTTCGCCATTAGGCCAGCAGTTACTGAAGCATTAGACAAAATGGTGGCTAAGGGTTATCTATGTGAGGTGGCGAGCAGTAAATGGGCCACTCCAGTGGTTGTAGTGCCGAAGAAAAATAAAGAGATCAGAATTTGCTGCGACTTCAAGGTAACTCTAAATAAATATTTGGACACTGCGGCCTATCCCCTTCCCACACAGCAAGATTTATTCTCCACA
The DNA here is from genome assembly GCA_030710605.1 of Cordylochernes scorpioides. Lineage (NCBI taxonomy): Eukaryota > Metazoa > Arthropoda > Arachnida > Pseudoscorpiones > Chernetidae > Cordylochernes > Cordylochernes scorpioides. Next base: position 71,529,750 of record CP092881.1, read on the forward strand.
TTGGCCAAGGGAAAATACTTTTCTAAATTGGACTTGAGGAACGCTTATCTGCAATTAGAGGTGGACCCAGGCACCCGTCCGTTACTAACGATAAATACTCATAAAGGGCTTTTCAGGTTTAAGAGAATGCCATTTGGATTGGCAAATGCGCCCAGTTATTTTCAATCTGTAATGGATAGGGTTTTGTCAGGTATAGGAGGCGTAATTTGTTATATTGATGATGTCCTTATAGCCACAGCATCAATTGAAGAACATTTGGCGTTGTTGAAGACTATATTTGCTCGCTTGGCGAAGTATAATATCAAACTAAAGAAAGAAAAATGCCTATTTTTGCAAAAAGAAATTGAATATTTAGGACATCTTGTCACGGAAGAGGGCATCAGACCTTTAGATCATAAGGTACAAGCAATACAGAAGGCCAAAACGCCTACGAATATCTCTGAATTAAGGTCATTTCTTGGTTTGGTAAACTTTTATGGGAAATTCATACCCAATTTGCCAGAACTTTTGAAGCCTCTTCATGAGCTTCTTCACAAAAAACGTCCTTGGGTTTGGACAAAGGAATGTGGAGAGGCCATTGACAAGTGCAAGAATAGCATTACCTCTGAGAGGGTGCTAGTCCCGTATGATGCGACTTTGCCATTGTGTTTGGCCACTGATGCATCGCAGATTGGAGTGGGCGCTGTGTTGTCACATATTATAGAAGGCCAGGAGAGACCGATTATGTTTGCCTCACGGACTTTATCGGAAGCAGAACAAAATTATTCTCAGATTGAGAAGGAGGCTCTAGCCATTATTTATGGAGTTACCAAGTTTCATCAATTTATTTATGGAAGAAAATTTATTCTTATTACAGACCATAAGCCATTGGTGACCATTTTGGGCTCAAGATCAGGAATCCCCACCTTATCTACTTCAAGATTGCAGCGTTGGGCGCTTATTTTGTCAGCTTATACTTACGATATTAAATTTCGAAGAACTCAAGACCATGGGAATGCAGATCTTCTGTCACGTTTTCCTGTGGGCTGTGAAGAAATTCCAAGATTAAATAATGTCTATGCTTTATCCTATGTGGAGGAATTGCCGATCACAGCAGAGGAAATTGCCACGGAAACTGAAAAAGACGAAGTGCTCTCATTGGCCAAATTTTATACTCAGCAAGGCTGGCCTGAAAAGGTGGCTGATCACCTCAGACCTTATTTTCAAAGGAAACTTGAGCTAACTGTAGATGGGGAGTGTTTGGTTTGGGGAATGAGAGTTGTCATTCCACCATCTCTCAGAATAAAAATGTTGAACTGTCTTCATGAGACTCATTCCGGTATGAACAAAATGAAGGCTGTAGCAAGATCACATTTTTGGTGGCCAAATCTAGATACCCAAATCGAGTTTTTGGTAAATAAGTGCAGAAGCTGTCAGCAATCCCAGGATGGGCCAAATAAAGGAAAATGGCAACCCTGGAGATGGTCAACCAGACCTTGGCAAAGAATCCACATTGATTTTGCAAATAAGGAAAACATTAATTTATTAATAGTAGTAGATAGTCATTCGAAGTGGATCGAAGCCATCCCAATGAGAGAGACCACCACACGCAAAACCATTGAGCAACTACGGCGACTTTTTTCTTCCTATGGTCTACCGGAGGAACTTGTATCTGATAATGGACCTCAGTTTACTGGTAGTGAAATGAAAGGTTTTCTGGAAGGAAATGGAATTAAACAAACATTGATCCCGGCGTACCACCCGCAAAGTAATGGCTTGGCTGAAAGAGCGGTTAGAACAATTAAGACTGCCCTGGATAAAAATAAAAGGAAAATTGGGGATACCATTCAAGACACCTTATCAAAAGTTCTTCTGGCATATCGAAGCACCCCGCATGTGACAACGGGAAAGACTCCATCAGAGCTCTTTATTGGGCGTGCGCTTCGAACCAGAGTATCGTTGATACATCCCAGCTTGGCATCTAGAGTTAGGGACCAGCAAGCCAGGCAAATGAAGTATGATCGGCGAACCCATTTGGAAGAATTCCAGATAGATGATTTAGTGTGGTGTAAAAACTTTAGAGGTGGTGATAAATGGATCCCAGGAAAAATTGTGGGCAAGAAGGGAACTAGAGTCTACACCATTTTGATCCACGGACAGGTAAAGGCCTATCACAGGGATCAAATTAGAAAAAGGTGGAGGAATGGTGAGGAAGATGAGAGTGGAGATGGAGAGCGTCAACCCGAGCACTCAAGAGGAGCAGGTCCCAGTGCCATAATCTCGGAGGTTGTACGAGACAGAGGTTATATGGAGTCGCTGTCGCCAGGACTAACTAGCCAGCGGTCGGATCAAGATTCAGAGGTTCAGAGTGATACAGACGATGGAAAGTCATTGGAGCCTCTTCGCTCGCTGGACCCCGAGGCCTTTGAAAGAGGAGGGTCCTGTCCTAAGGCGGAACCCACCTCGAGCGAGGAGACCGCCTGTGAGATTTCGTGTTTGAAGAGAGAAGATGGTGATATATAGCTAGCAATAAATATGTATATATATATATATGTTTCTATGAAAATGTTAATCTGCAAGACGCAGGTTATCATCATCCCTTTTTGATTTGTTTTTGTCACTTTTTGGCGTTCCGAAAATAAACAATAAAAGGCTGTATCAGACTTTATTAAGACAATAAAGATTTGCTAAAAATAAATGTGTACGAAGATGTTGCAAAAATGTTTCCATTTTAGGGAGACTTCTAGATAATATAAATAAATAGAGAGAAAATATGGAATTTTAGAGAATATCTTTGATATTTGCTAAGTTTTGATTGGAATTATAGTTTAACTCATACATCTGTATTTTATGGTCAGTACCAGTTTCCACTACTTGTTATTATCATCATAGGAAGGCCCCCTGACCTCCAGCCCTGAATCTTCGGGACAGGCCTGATAGAAGACGGCCATCCTCACATCGGCGAAATCAAGAATCAACCGATACTTCATCCAGGTCGGACTGGGCCAGACCATCGAGGACCCCGTCATCGCCTGGTGGAGGACACTATCGCGGTGGGAACCTGGCTGATTGTATACCATAGTTCTCTTGATCTTTTTATTGTAAATACTGACTAAGAAGTCAATAAAAGTGTTCTAATTGTCAAATTGTCACTCCTTGTTATTATTCTCTTACACATCTCGATCACTGGGATTTAATATAGATGGAAAATTTGCCGGGAGGAAATTGATCCATAGAAGCATAACACCTCTTTGGTAGATTGTGAAGATTCCATTAGATCTGTTGAACTGCGTGCTACTTCAAATCCAGCGCACCTACGTCCCGGAACGACGTGGCATTCGAGGAGCTTCCAGCCATCACCACTAGAGGCGCTGTACCCTCCTTCCTTCACTTCCTGTTATGTCTTCCTTTGTTTTGACTGCTTGAATGTCCTCGTGATATATTAAAACCTATATATATTTTAATCTATTCTCAATTTGATTGAACCGCCGATCCAACAAGTGGTAGCAGAGCGTGGTTCCCTAGCTCTGTGGTTCAAGTTCAGCGTATCCTCGTGAGTAAAATTCCATCAGCGAAGCTACCTCCGTTTGCCCTCGTCGAGAAGTTGCTGCGTCACCATGGCGGCCGTTAGTGCAATAACGGCGGTGGTTGAAAAATTGAACGGCCAAAATTACCGCTAATGGAAGTACAACATCAAAATGCTACTAATTGAGAAGGGCTTGTGGGATGTGATGTTTAAAGATGAAGATACCCAAGATGCTCAACTAAAAGCTCAAAAAGATAGAGCCTTGGCTGTTATCGCGTTGTCGATAAATACAGAACACCAAATCCACATCATCGTCTGTTCATCGCCACAGGATGCGTGGAAAAATCTGGAACAGGTTTTTGAGCCAAAATCTCGTTCGAGGATACTACAGTTAAAGAAGCAATTTGTGAACATCAAGCTTCAAACTGGTGAGTCAATGTTAGACTATTTGATTAGATTGAAAATTTGTACGGACCATTTAAAAGAAGCAGGTGCGGAAGTCGACAATCAAGATATAGCATACAGCATGCTATCAGGGTTACCTGACAGCTTCGATACCCTGGTGATGTCGTTCGGAAATGTCGAGGACTCTGACTTCACATCGAACAAGGTTAGAAATACTCTACTCACAGAATATGAAAGAAGATCTGCCCGAGAAGGAGCAAGTTCAGGTCTCGGCGAAGCACTCAATTTTTCAAAGGACGACACTAGGAAGACTTCCAGAAAACAAGGAGTCAAGTGCTACCGATGTTCGAAAATCGGCCATATCGCCAAGGATTGCAGGTCGTCCATCAACCGAGACTACAAGGCGGATAAAAGCTACAGCAGGAAGAAAGACTCTTTTAAATCTCCGTCGGAGTATATGCTCATGGCCTTCAATGCAGTCTCTTCGGAAGATGAATTCATCTTGGACAGCGGCGCAACACATCACGTCTGTAAGAACCGACAATGGTTTACAAGTTTCCAGCCTACTACGTGTGAGCCCATCCAGACTGCGAGCGGCAACCTACAAGTAGAGGGAGTTGGAAATATCCACATGAAGATGTACCTAGATACTGGAACGCAATATGTCACCTTGAACGACGTGCTTTTTGTGCCCCAAGCAAGAAGAAATTTGCTTTCTGTGTCGCAAACAGAGGATAAAGGCAAGCACATCAAGATTTGTAACCACAAGGCAAGAGTGTTCAACGACAATAGAGTGATATGTGTGGCAAGGAACCTAAACGGATTGTACATCGTTAGAGGTAAGCCTATCTTACAAAATGCGCACTTAGCTAGTTCAAGTCCGCCTACACTAGAACTTTGGCATAAACGCTTTATGCATATCAATGCAGACACTTTAAACAAGTTAGCTAAAAATTGCGTTGTTAATGGTCTTGAAATTTCCAAAGCAGAAATATCAATATGCGATGATTGCTGTATGACAAAGTCAACAATGTCGCCACATAAAAGCTCTCCATATAAAATAAAAACTAAAATTTTGTTAGAGTTGTACATAGCGATCTGTGTGGACCATTTCCAGTTGATTCTTTTGCTGGGTCACGCTATTTTCTAACATTTACAGACGATTTCTCCCGCAGGGTTACTGTTTATTTCTTAAAGCATAAAGATCAAGTTATTGAATACTTTGACATCTTTAGGGCTAGAGCCGAAAGAGAAACAGGTCATAAGATTAAACGCTTGCGGACAGATAACGGGTTAGAATATTGTAATAAAAACTTTAAACAAAAACTTGAGAGTCTCGGAATAAAACACGAATTAACGAATTCTCACAGCCCACAGCAAATTGGCGTCTCGGAGCGTTTAAATCGTTCGTTACTTGACATGGCTAGAGCGTCAATGCACAACGCTGATTTGCCACAAAAATTCTGGGCTGAAAGCGTTAATTGTGCCGCATACATTAAAAATAGAAGCCTTTGTAGCGCTCAGGAATGTGTATACACAGGAATGTGTATAGCCCTAATGTTTACCTTTTAGTGTGTTGTAAATAATTCTCTAATTAATATGTTTGTAATCTTGGTAAAGATAATAAAATAAGATATTATCTTAATTTGTAGTATATTTATGTGTTAAATAAACTACAAAATAACAGATTATGAGACTGATTTTTAAATAATAACAAAGAAATATCAAGAACGTGTTTTAGTAAGTACAACTTTAAATATATTTTAAAATGAGCGTTATTAATTCTAATTTGCCAATTTTGACTGATACAAATTTCAACAGCTGGAAATTTAGAGTTAAACTATTGTTAGAAGAAAAACAAATACATCTAACATTAGAAAAGGAAATTAATGATTTTGTCGATGAAAAAGAACGCGAGTTATTTGCAATTAAGGATGCAAAGGCAAAATATACGCTTGTTCAATTATTTAAATATATCAATTAATTAAAGATGCAAAAACAGCTAAAGATATGATGAAAGCGCTCGAAAATATATTTGAAAGAAAAAGCGTGTTCACAAAACTAACACTAAAAAGAAAGTTGTTGACTTTAAAATGCAAACATAATGAAAAATTAGAGGACCATTTTCTTAAATTTGATTCTATAATTCGTGAATTGGATAATATAGGTTCCAAAATGGATGAATCTGACAAAATATGTCATCTGTTATTGTCATTGAATGAAGAGTATGAAAATGTAATCACAGCAATAGAAACAATAAATACTGAAATCAAAATGGAATTTGTTAAGGCAAGATTACTGGATGAAAAACTCAAAAGGAAAAATAAACAAGGGGAACCTAGGAATGAAGAAATGGCATTTGGATCATTCACATTTACATGTTATAATTGTGGCAAGAAAGGTCACAAGGCTACAGAATGTAGAAATAAAAAAAAATTTTCAAAAGAGAAAAGAATCAAACACAAAAAGAGAGTAATGAAAGACAAAGAGAGAGTCAACCTAGACAACAAGCCTATCAGATGGATAACAAACTATCATTTGTAGCAATGAATGCTATAGATTGCTATGAAAATGATCATTTTATTTTAGACTCAGGAGCAACACAGAACCTGATCAAAAGTATCAAAGGAAAAAGCACAAGAAGATCATTTGAGAAAACCTGTAAGACAACAAAGGAAATTGGAGAGCTGAATCATTCAGACTTATCAGGACCAATTGATCCACCAACATATGATGGAGAAATATATTTTCAGGTACTAATAGATGACTACTAATACTTTGTAGTAGTGAGACTTCTCAAATCAAAAAGTGAAGCCGAACAAAACATAATTGATTTTATCAAGTTGATAAAAACTCAACATAACAAGAAAACAAGAAAAATTAGAGTAGATAATGGTAAGGAATTTTCATCTGGAAACTTCAAGCAGTTTTATAGAACAAAAGGAATTCAAATAGAATATACCTCACCTTACACACCACAGCAAAATGGCACATCTGAAAGAATGAACCGAACATTGATTGATAAAGTGAGAACAAAGTTGGCAGAAACAAATCTACCAAAATATCTCTGGGGAGAAGTCATTTACTGCTCAGCATACGAATTAAACAGAAGTCCAACAAGTGCGAACGAAGGAATACCTCCGGCTAGCATATGGTATAAACGAAATGACCTATCCAAACTCAAGGTTTTTGGCTCAATAGAGCTTGGAGACTAATTCTACCCAAACCAAGAAAACTAGATGCTAGAGCAAAATTAACAATCATGGTTGGATACAGTGGAAGCGGATATCGCATCTGGGATCCGGAAACTGATAAAGTAATTATTTCAACAGATGAAACATTTGATGAAACATTAACTAAATTTGATAAGGAAATCATCTCAGACCAAACAGAACCTAAAAGAATAATAACTGAATCTCAAGATGAGGAAGAAACCCTACAAACATCGGAACAATCAGACAAAGAAGAAAGTGTAACTACAAGATCGGGTCGAATAATCAAACCACCAAAGTATCAAGAAGATTATGAACTATATTCAGTATATTGCTTGTTTACAAATGGTGAAGATCCAGTTTCTTACAATCAAGCAATTAGGCAAAAAGAATGGAAAGAAGCAGAATATGTAGCAGCTGCTGCTTCTATACAAGACCTAGTTCATCTGAAAGAAATAAATAAGGACTTTTCATCATTTGAGGACACAACTTTGCTAGTGGACAACACGAGTGCTATCTGCATGGCCAAAACTTTTGAAAACTCCAAAAGAAGTAAACACATTGATATAAGAACTCACTACATAAAGGATTTATTGGCCAAAGACATAATCAAAATAGACTACATTGAGGGATGCAGAAACATAGCAGACATGTTAACTAAACCCTTATGTAAAGACATGTTGAACAAATTCATGAAACTTTCCAACATGGGGTGAAAATTGTGCAATTGATATTTGTGAAAATGCCAATTGAGGGGGGTGTCAAAATAAATGTGTTTCAGCAACCCTGGCAGTACAGAACAAAGGAATGTGTATAGCCCTAATGTTTACCTTTTAGTGTGTTGTAAATAATTCTCTAATTAATATGTTTGTAATCTTGGTAAAGATAATAAAATAAGATATTATCTTAATTTGTAGTATATTTATGTGTTAAATAAACTACAAAATAACAATTCTAAACAAGTGTTCATAACTAAACATGCTAGATTCGACGAAAATAAAGTAGGTTTAAACCAGCTTAAGGATGACGTAACGGAAGGTAATGAGGCTAAAAACAGTTTCGTTTGGTTGCCGGAACAGGGCAAAGTTCTCCCGCCACGTGATCCTGACCTTCAAACAGGTTACGACAGTCAACTAGAAGTTCCGTCGACTTCAGAAGTTAGAGATATAGTGGGGGGAAGTTCTGAAAATACTTTGAGCCTCCGTAGTCGAGAAATTGAAAGAAAAACACTGAATCTTGCAAATGTTGAACTAAATTTATGCGAGGTGTCTGAACCTCAAACTTTTAAAGAAGCTGTTTGCTCACCCGAATCAGATCTTTGGAAAAATGCGATGCAAGAAGAGTTAAATTGTTTAGAAGAAAGACAAACATGGGTTATCACTAATTTACCTAAAAATAAGAAAGTAATCGGTAATCGTTCCAAGCACATCTCAGTTCAGTTCCACTACACAAGAGATAAGATAAACTCTGGTGATATCGTTGTCCAGTTTGTCAGCACCAAGGAAAACATGGCCGATATCCAAACCAAGACTTTAAAGAAGTTGATGCACAGAGATGCATGTTTCCAGATGAATTTGAAGTCGCAAGTGGGGGAATGTTGAACTGCGTGCTACTTTAAATCCAGCGCACCTACGTCCCGGAACGACGTGGCATTTGAGGAGCTTCCAGCCATCACCACTAGAGGCGCTGTACCCTCCTTCCTTCACTTCCTGTTATGTCTTCCCTTGTTTTGACTGCTTGAATGTCCTCGTGATATATTAAAACCTATATATATTTCAATCTATTCTCAATTTGATTGAACCACCAATCCAACAAGATCCCGTGTGGATCTCATGGAATAAAGTCCGCCCTAGACTGACGAAGGCCATTAGCCCGAAACCATGGTCTCTAGGTGGACGCTTCTCAGTTTTCCAAAACTGGTGTGCTGGCTTTGTCACCGACCTGAGGCCGATATTTGCGGCGACGGTCAATAGATGGCGTCAAGTTTTGACGTTTATTTTGGCGGGAGAAGTGCCCTGTGTTTCTATGGGATTTAATAATAACTCATTAATGGATCATAGCTACATATATTATATTGTGGCTAAGAAATAATTTATTATTTAATTCAATTATTCAATGAAAATATTTAAAACAGATTTATTACTTTATATTTGTGATATCATCATATATGTTGCCTAGCTTGCTTGCTCAATATTCTCTAGCTGTAGATAGTTGGGTTGATAATTGTCGACTAGTCGTACTGACGTCATCAATAAATACTTTGACATCTTAAGATCATCCAAGACTTGATTTCTACGCTACAATATATATGTTCTAGTTTAAAGTTAATAGGTGGAAGGGAACTTCTGTGGCGACCACATTTTGCTTCAGCGAGCGCGAACTTGGATACAGCCTCACTAAACATACGGGCAGTAGTGTGACGGCCTCGGCAACCGCCAGCCTGACTACGCATGCGCAGGCGGCATCCGGGACTCTGGCCACGCGCGTCGTCAACAACAAGGCTTGCTTCCAACGGCCGTTACTTCTTTTCTCTTTATATATTTCTGGTTTTGAATAAATTAAATTAATTTAAAAAAAATAATTATAATTTTATCAGCGGCCTTTCCACAAGACACACCAACACGCACGCAACCATTCCACATTTGCATAAAATTGTATCAAATCACCTATCTCTACATGCTCTATTGTCTAGGATGACAAAGAATAAATTCAATACATTGGCCCTGTACAAGTTCTACAGGGCTGCGCAAGGGAAGAAACATTAAGAAAAGAACCGTAAGTTAATATATATGAAAATTCTGAACTATTATAGACGCGTATGATTCTTTCAAATATTAAACCATTTCTACTGCCCTTACTGCAATGGAAAAATTGATGAGAGGGCCTGGTTTATCAATAATTTTTGCATTTCAGTAAGGACAGTAGAAATTGTTTAATTTTTAAAAGAATCATACGTGTCTATAATAGTTTCGAATTTTCATAACAGATGGCGCGCTAATGCATCATAATATAAATCTATATGTAAATAACTAACTCATCTTTTCTTAGTAATTATGCACCTGGGTGAATCCTGTGTAGGGCATAGGTCCTCAATAAAAATATTATTGTTGGTATATTGATTCTCCCCCTCTCTCTCTAGAACTCTGAAATGTGGCTGACTAACGGGGTAATGGCACCACCCCCCCTTTCCATGATTGACAAGACACCACCATAAAGGGCGCTTCTCTTTGTCTTGGAATTTTTTGAGAGTGTTTGTTTTCAATAGTGCAAATACTGTTGTACATATATTAATTAATTGTTACCACAGAGTGTGTGTAAGCTCACAGGTAATTAGGCGCTAACCGAAACAGAAAAAAGTTCCTTTGTTTAATATTAGTTTCCCTTTTATATTTTGTTCTCTCTCTTGTAAATCAATAAATATAATGTTTAATTAATAATTATTGGAATCAGTTTCATTAAATATTCTAAGAAAAGTCAACAAATACTTAAATTTCTTATGCCTTTAATTTAAAATTTCTTGAATTTCTTCTTTCTGTTTTCAAATAATTTGTGATTTAAAAATGTATTATTATTCAAAATAATAAAATATCAGTGATAAAATAATTCCATTTAACTATGACTCAAAAATGAAAACATTGTTGTTTAAAATATCATTAGAAACTTAGCGGCTTTTATAGTTAAAAATGAGAAATAAATACTTTCAGCGTTATTTCTTAATAATATTTATTAAAATATGTTTTTACAGCCCGTATACTGCAATGATTAGAAATCTAAAGAGGGAGGGCAGAGCTCATCAGTGGTCATCCCTCCCAGCGGATTCTCCATTTTAATCTCCATTATACTGAAACTAGCCGAATGACCCGGGCAACGCCCGTGTTTTACCCGATTGAATGTTTTGATTCAAATACTATTTGTTACACAATTATAATTTGGCGCCTTAAATAAATGCATATGTTAGTTAATAACTATAGCCTATGTGCTTTGTCTGTCTATGTACTTTTGGCTTCCGTAGGCGTCTCTTACTGGGAAAAAGAAAGAGAGGATTCCATTTGGTTATTAACTAATATATGCATTTATTTAAGGAGCGACCCGCTCCAACACAATAGTTACAAAAATGGGGGGGGAGGGGGGGGGGGCAAAGGTGGCGTGATCGTAGCCGACCAATAGGAGGGCGCCATTCCAAAAAAAAAAAGCAAACCGTGACAGAGGCGACGAAGAATGACGCTCGTAACTGTATATAGAATGGTATATACCCTCCATTTGCTGTTCATTACAGTAAATTGGTATTTTGATAAAAACTATGGATATATGCTTCTAGGACTGCAGAAATGTATATCTAAATTGAGGTGTTTATGTTAAACACCAATTTTTTGTACTCAACAGCAAATGTAGGTTATATACTAATTTAGCCTGGGACAATATTGAAGCGGTCTGGAGATTAAAATGTCGAAACTGCTGGGAGGGTTCACTACTGATGAGCCATGCCTTCCCTCTTTCAATTTTAATCCTTATAGTATAAGTTCTGCAAAAATAGGCTTTAATAAATATAGAAAAATAGTACAAATGTGACATTGTACTGAGGTAAGGTGCATAAATTAAGAAAAAAGAAAGGGGCATCTCCTTTTTTTTTGTGACGAAGGCCAACAGCCCGAAACGCGTACGTGGTTAACTTTTCTCGATTAATGAAGAATGGGTATTTTACAAATTCTGGAATAATTAAAAATCAACGAATAATTGATACCTATTCCGATAGATGGCGCAAGCTATCAGCAACTTTTAGTTGCACGATAAAGAAGATTCCACTTTTTTCTTAATTTAATAAATATGTTAGAAACATAACGTTTAGAATATATTTATCATTTTAAACACCGTTGTTTGTTAAAAGATATTGGTATATATAATAATATATATACCTTTTTTTTTAATATTGCGCTGTGTGTGTTACATTATATCTCTTTTATCTATTGCTATTTTGGTTCATTTATTCATGGAAGACTTTTTGTTTTTAGCAACGTCGCCGTATTAAGTTGTATTCTCCTTTTTACGAAAGAGCAATAAATATACAGGCCTTGTTGTTGAGGTTGAAATATCAATCAACACAAGCGAGAGGGCCACCACGGGCCGCCGTAAAATAAAACATCCTGGGTGTGAAGAAACCAGCTTAATCTTTTAATAAACCAACCCACCGTTCTGGGAGACTTGATTAAAAATTAATGAAACGAGGTCCTAAAAAGTGTGGAAACTCGGGATATTACTCTATGCAAATTTGTTTCTCAGTTATTTTGTAAACCTCGTTTAATATTTAATATCTTCGGCGCCATGAATATAAGCTGTACGTGGGTGGCGACAAGGAGAATGTCCTCTAGAGAGATGCCATTTACGACAGCAATGTGTCAAACGTTACTATTCTGAAATAAAGTCTGGAAATTCATATTCAATGCTATTATAAAGATTTAGAATTGTCAAAATTCATATTATATCATATATAACAATTAGTAGATAGACAACTAAATGGCAATTATATTCTGTGTTATTATTTTTTTTTTTTTTTGCTATCCCTAGTACAAGTGGTACAGGCCATGATAATCATGGTGGGTAGTTAGCGACTGCTTTTTACTGTAAGCGCACCACATGTCTACACATGTGAAAAGAAGTTCGACTTTGCACTTACAAATGTGCCAGAGCCCCTTTGGTTACTTGCACTCGCTGGTGGGGTTGGACTTTTGCAAGAATCGGGAGCCATTGGAGCATTTTTTTTTTAACAGAAAAAAGTGTCCAATGCGGGAATCAAACCCGGGTCGTAGTAGTCGAAAACCAAACGGTTTAACCAGCCTTCCACCGACCCCCCGTTCTGTGCTATGGCCTAGCTAGACGTCTCACCCTTGTTCGATAAAATTCTATTTTTTTTAAACGACGCTTAAAAATATTTTGATGGACTGTATAAAATAAAAAACAATGTGCTCTCTGCATTAGATTTTTATGTTTCAAATCAAGCTTAAGAACGTTATAGCTCTCTTACTTTATCGGATCAACAAAAAACCACATCAATCCCGAAAAAAGCCATAAAAACTATATAACAGTATACCTCACAGTGTAGCTGCTTGTATATGTGCCAAAGGAGGACACACCGAATATTGATTTATAAAAGAAAGCTGTGTATCTCAATCAATATATCCTATTACAACAACAAAAACAAAAGCTTTATTAATAGCTTTTAGTCTTATACAGATTCTCCAAGCAGAAATATAGGATACATGCAGGAAAAACAGTAATAGAACTTAATGATAACTTGATTGACATAGCTTGATTGTCTTTATATAATTTTCCCTGTATATGAATATATATCATATTTTGAAAATTTCAAATAATTATTTTTTTACATTACTATTATATAGCTCACATTTTACAGAAAATTATATGAGTATTGCTAGATTTTTATTTTATTTTTTTTTGTGGCCAGTGTATTTAGGATTGCGGTGTCTGTAGGAGTATAGGAAACTTCTCTAAGAACGGGGTATTAAACTGAGTGATACCTCGTAAAACTATTTAAGGAATTCTACAATAGCTAGTGTTCAAAAATATGCCTTCAACACGGGAAATTTGTTTATCATACCTATTGTGTATTAGCATATTTACTTATATAATATATATTTTCTCCTCGTTTCAATATCATTAATATTTAAAATATGTGAAAATTAATTTGTATATATAAAAATAGTATATATATCATCAATTTATTATCGTGATACCCCTGTTGAAGGACTGACAAGTCCGAAAGCTTGAAAATAAAAAAGTGAACAAGAAACTTAACCCTAGAAGCTTTATTTATTTTATTATATTTACTTATTGTGTCTGCACTATTTTGCATAGTAATTAATTGTGATATTGTAATACATAAATACCGTTGTCAGTTTTATAGCGACAGTCCAGTAGCACGTTAAGTCAGTCTTGTACCTTATCTTGTGTTGGTAATAAAAAGCCATATTTGACCACGTGTTGGTGAATGGAGATACACGACGACACAACAATACCTTTTTTTTTTGCTTATCCCTAGTACACGTGGTACAGGCCATGATAATCATGGTGGGTAAAAGTAGGCGACTGTTTTTACTGTAAGTGCACCACATGTCTATACATGTGAAAAGCAGTTCGACTTTGCACTTATAAATGTGCCAGAGCCCCGTTACTTGTACTCACTGATGAGGTTGGACTTTTGCAAGAATCGGGGGCCATTGGAGCATTTTTTTTTATCAGAAAAAAGTGACCAATGCGGGAATCGAACCCGGGTCGTAGCAGTCGAAAACCAACGGTTTAGACCATCCTTCCACCAATCCCCAACACCTTACACAACACAACAACAACACCTTAAATACATAAATAGAGATGTATGAGGAGATGGAATATAAACTCCTATCGGTCCCCTATTCTGTATGACATTTAGTTGAAAATTTCATCCAACAATATATAGTTAGTCACTGTTGGAACAGATATTTGCATATTTTAGAAGTCATTAGAAATTTTTCTTCAGAACAAAACTTAATAGACACTTCTCGGCCAGTTAGAGTTTTATTTTTATTTTCTCAACATCTCAACAAAAATATTTTGTCTTCGTCAGGAGAAATAAATAAAATAAAGCATTTGGAATTTATCTTTTATTTATTTCTCCTGACGAAGAGACAAAATATTTTTGTTGAAACGTTGAGAAAAAATAAAAAAAACTCTAACTGGCCGAAGTGTCTATTTCATCACAGAAATATGAATGCCGGTAACCTCTATCTTCAGGAAAACTTAATAGATTGAAATATATATCCAATAGATCGAAATATCTGAAATAGGAAGATGAAAATACTCGAAAAAAAGTATTTATATGTTCAAAAGATGGCTGAGATGATCCCGTCTACCTGGAAAGTAATCGAGATTATTTATTTATTTATATATATATATGTTACAAACTATGTAAATTTAAAATGATTTTTTAAAGTTAAAAGTGCAGTCGTTAAGAATATAATTTTAAAAAAGAAAATTAATCTCAAGAAGTTTATTTTGTGAACTCTTGAACAAAAGAATACATTAAATTTAAAGTAAATATAGAATTTAGCAATTAATCCTATATTACAATTTACATATTTATAAAAATTATATCTAACTTAACCTAACCTACTCTAAAAAACAAAAACAATTCATTTATATATTTAAAATGGCGCCATCTGGTGGCCAAAGAATAACAGAGTTATTTTAGAAAGATGATTAAAATAAAATAATATTTACAAAGATTTATATTTATGACATTTCTATAAATTTTTAAAAATTATATAACATATATATATATATATATAATTCGCCAAATGAAGCTGTTTATACTTAAATTTATTGAGGAAACGATCGTATAAATCACTGTAATATTGTCCAGTGACAGTTTTTCACTTCTCTAAGAATTCTATTAAAATGACTTTTTTAAAATAATAAAAAAAAAAAATATATATATATATATATATATTTTTTTTTTTATTATTTTAAAAAAGTCATTTTAATAGAATTCTTAGAGAAGTGAAAAACTGTCACTGGACAATATTACAGTGATTTATACGATCGTTTCGACAATAAATTTAAGTATAAACAGCTTCATTTGGCGAATTATTCTAAAATATTGAATAAAAACGAATCAGAACATTAAAAAAAGTACAGTTAAATCTGTCTATAGCGCCCCCTCTAAATAGCGCCTCCCTCTCTATAGCGCCCGAATTTAAATACGTAGTACGATGCGATTTACATTAAAGGTGACCTGTCTATAGCATCCCCTCTCTATAGCACCCTATTTTGGTGAGCCCCAAGAGGGAGGGCGCTATAGACAGGTTTAACTGTATTTATAAATAGGGTTTTTTTTCCTTATCCCTAGTACACGTGGTACAGGCCATGATATTCATGATGGGTAGAAGTAGGCCACTGCTTTCACTCTGAGTGCACCACATGTCTACATATGTGAAAATCAGTTCGACTTTGCACTTACAAATGTGCCAGAGCCCCGTTTAGTTACTAGCTCTCGCTGGTGATGTTTGACTTTTGCAAGAATCGGGAACCATTGGAGCATTTTTTTTTTAATGAGTAAAAAAGTGCCAGATGCGGGAAGCGAACCCGGGTAGTAGCGGTCGTAAACCAACGGTTTAGACTATCCTTCCACCGACCCCTTTGGTAAATAGTTAAATTACTAATTAATATATATTTAAATTACTAAAATACTATTTTTTAAGTACACGCCCAATCTCAGCCTAGTATTCAATCTACATGGATTCCAACCATAAGGAATACCTTAAGTTGTGTCTACCACCGCTAAACATCTCCGTAGAGAGAAATGGAGTCTCTCTGCTCCATCCAGATAATTACTCTATTGAAAATGAGTTTAAAACAAATTCCCCCAAACTTTTAACATTTTTTAAAAACTTCCGTTAACAATTTGATAGATATTTTTAAAACGCTTTTAAAAAAAAATTCTGTCACATGTTTATCCCTTATCTATAAGGCACAATGGACTTTTTATTTATCTTTCCTTAACGATTTTTGATAAAGTAATTTGGGAACAAACACCAACTTCCCTCCATGTAGCAATCAATACCAGTACGGTACGACGGTCCCTGGCGGATTGCGAGAATAAATTAATAAACACATGGTGAGAACCATTAGTTAGACCAGACATGTTATTCCGTCCTCATGACCAGTGCTATATCCTATCAAATATATAAACCTGGCCCTTAGAGACCCAAAACTATATTTTGTTCTCTATATTTAATAGATTATTAAATAATCTCACAAATATATATATATATATATATGTTATATTAAAATATTATTTTATTTAAAATTATATTTCATAGATTCTAATACTCTGTTAAATCGACCGCCAGAGGTCATGCTTCCTCTATAAAAACTCATTGTTGTTGTTTCCCGATGGCCGGCTCAAATCTTTTGTACATTATGTAAATACGTTTTTCATTTTTTTATTCTTACGCCTTAAGCCAGGCAGTACTTTAATCAAATTGTTTTTTTTTTATATATTCCATAAGTTCAATTAAAGAAATCTCTGATCAAGACTATTATTATTATTGCCACGACTGCATCACCAATACCATTTAGTCCTAAAGAGAACCAGCAAATAATTCCATAGCATAATCCTCAAGATAACCAAAACAGCAGAAAATCTTATATTTTTTATAACATATATATATATATTAAAAATAATGAGAAAACCATTTTCAGAATATTAAAAGAAGTGCATATTTTGGATCAATATTAATTATTAAATCATATTTCCGATATTTCGACGAGGTTGTTCGCCTATCTTCCTCTAGGAATTTAAACTCCTTGTAAGCCTATCCGTGTTTAAG
Source organism: Cordylochernes scorpioides (assembly GCA_030710605.1). Taxonomy (NCBI): domain Eukaryota; kingdom Metazoa; phylum Arthropoda; class Arachnida; order Pseudoscorpiones; family Chernetidae; genus Cordylochernes; species Cordylochernes scorpioides. Next base: position 71,547,251 of record CP092881.1, read on the forward strand.
TATAAACAATATTTCATATTCCTTTAGAGAATGAAAAAAAAACTCTATATAGAATATTATTTAATAAAATATCAAATTTATGTTTGATATGGTAGAATTTGGAATGGTAGAATTTGGATTATAGATTAGAAACATAAGATAACAAGACCTAATCCAAATAAATAAATAGGGTGTGACGTCACACCCTATTTATTTATGTAGATAATTCTTGTTGATAATTAAAACATCTTTATGGACTTCTAAGTCAATATTTACAGAATAAAAGTTAAAATTTACAGTCAGCCAGGTAATCACCGCGAGTGTCCGTCTCTAGGAGATGACGGGGTCTTTGATAGCCAGAAAGATTATTCTTGTTATGTTTCTGATTTTCTATATGTATAATATTTTCTGGGTTGGGTGGAGATCGAAGTAACTTATATATCTGAGTGATCAAAGTATTTTCAGCTATGTGAAAACAAGGTCAGACACGTGTTTTCTGTGTTAAAGACAAGGTAATATTGAAAACAAAAGCGTTGGAGAAGCGCTAACTCCTAATTCCACGGAGCGTAAAACAAAGAGTTGTAATAAGGAAGAGAAAACAATGAGAGCAGTCCGTGACCCAATTAGGAAGGAAGAAGGCTTTTCATTTCCCAGTAGCAGCTCCCGAGTAATGTCCATTTTGTCGGGCGATGGGCCGTGACCGGCGATAACGGCGCCTGATGGATGGAACGTGAAATAACTCCATTGCCAGATACTTCTTATTAAATTTGACTGACACTTCTCTTTTTAGGATTGTTACCGCGCCGTGTGTCTACCTATTGTTTTATAGCTCTCTGGCAATAACACCTCCTCTATTACATTTCGCATGTTAATTTATACGAATATATTTTTCTATAAATTGAAATATAATTAAAATTTAATTGTAAGGATATAATAAGTTTTAAATTGTTGGCGTAACAAAAACGTATATTTTAACTCTCTCTTATATGAATAGGAAACAATTTAGAGTTCTATGGCAATTTTTCAGAGAAGAAAGAAAAGACTTCTGGAAAGAAAATGGCCAGAACTGTTTACTTTGTAAGGATCTCATGGATGATGATTTGGTTCACTATTTCTTCCAATAATACCCTCTCTTAACAGAAAAACGTACTAAAATTTTCTTAAGCCCTAACTTTGGTCAATTTAGATACCATCGCATATGTCAACTTCTCTCTTCAGCTCTGGATGATGAATTACTGATTGTTAGATACTTTAAGTTCTGCACAGAAGCTGGGCGCATGAGAAAGAATGAAGGGCAAAGGAAAATGGAGGATGACCTATCTGTAAATAGGTAACTGAATGTGAGACAAACTTTATTTTGTTGTAAATGTTTTCTCTTCCCTCTCCTCTTGTTGATGTGTAAATACGGCGAATCCTATATGGGTCGGAATGCCTTAAATAAAGGTTTTTGTTGTTGTTGTTAAATAGGAAACAATTTGCATTATTTTTCTAAAATGTTTTGACAAATTATATTAGTTTAAGAACCGACATTCCATTTTGGCTAATATATAAGCAGAAAGGGTAGTTTCTAAGCCTCCTTCTTTCTTTACATACAAGGCGGCATAAAGTTAGCTTCTAGACTCAAGGTTAGTTCAATCCAAGTTGTCGTAGTACCCAACAAGTATCTTATAATTCCTCAAATCTGAATTCAAAAAGATAGCATCTCAAGACTTGCCGTACAACAGTCTTCTAAACTAATGCAAAGTAATTGTTCGAAACTAATATAGACGCGTATGATTCTTTTTTTAATAAACAATTTCTACTGCCCTTACTGCAATGTAAAAATGGGTTCACCACTAATGAGCAAGGCCCTTCTATTAATTTTTCCATTACAGTAAGGACAGTAGAAATTATTTATTTTTAAAAAGAATCATACGCGTCTATAATAGTTTCGAATTTTGATAACAGATGGCGCGCTAATGCATCATAATCTACAACTGTATATGTAACAAATTAAAACATTAAGACGCGAATGTTTCTTCTTCACAAATAAATCACACTTCTATTTAAATGTAATTCTACTGTGCTAAAAACTTAAGTCCATAGTTTGCGTAAATATCATTTCTAAAATTCCACTCTTCAGTATAGCATATAAAAGGAGAGCGATCCAATACAGTATTAGAGATTTAAATAATCGGTCTGGTAGATTGAATATGCGAAACTGCTGGGAGGGTTCACCACTGATGAGCCAAGTTCTTCCAATATATTTTCATCGCAATAAGGACAGTAGAAATATGATTCATTTGTGAAAAGAAACATTCGCGTCTTAATGTTTTCATTTGTTATGTATTCTTCTAAACGACCAGTCATAAACGTATTAATATCAAGGCTGGTTGGATTTCTCGTTTTTCTACATTCGTTTTCTCCACATGTTCTCAACGCTCCGCGTAGCTAGGTAATTCTAAAGTCAAATTTGAACATTTATTATAATCGCGTCTCGTTATGTTTTTTAACCTGCGTATACTACGTTCTAAAACAATTATTTCCATTTATCTAGAGATCAATGGTTTGAACATGTGAAAATACAATAGAAAAACAATTTTAAAAAGTCAGGTGTTGCTATTATAAAAAAAGGCATATCCTGACCACGAGCACATGTGCTTTTTAGATAGCAGAGCGCCATCTAGTGGAACAGAAATCAACTAAGCGTTGATTTAGCCTGTTCCCTGATATTTAGCCAACACATTTTCTTGATAAATCAACGATTTATAACGTTTAGTTGATTTCTGTTCCACTAGATGGCGCTCTGCCATCTAAAAAGCACATGTGCTCGTGGTCAGGATATGAATTCTTTGTTTTAATGGTTTAAACAGTAACCTTATAACTGAATAAGTTTAGAATATTGTGTGGGAAAAATTATTAAAGGAAAATTTGAATATGCGAAGTTTATAAACCAAGCAAACGATACATATAAGCTAGATACCTCCTAAACCTTATGTTAAAAATTATATTCAAACAAAAGGGGTATAGGCGATATAGCTTTTGAGCTGTTCACTCACATAGTACTTCTTAGTTCTGCTTAGCTGAGGTTTTTTTAAACATTATTTTATATCTTTTACTGTGCACCTGATTGCAATCTCTTAACAAACAAGCCGCTCTCTCTAATTCCCCATTAAATACAATCTATAAAAATAAATTTTTATACCTAAATATATAAAAAACAATTTTATAAACTTTTTTTTTATAATTTCATTTTTCCCAAAGGTCAACTTCTAATGCCTCAATCTACTTTTGCAGCAAGATTTTCAGTTCGAACAAACTTTTCTTGTTAACAGAAAAAAAAAAACAACTTTGTTCTTCAAGATAAAATTGCCCGAGTTTTTGCTATTAATTTATTTGGATGCTTTTCTTTAATTGCGTCCTATAAGAACCATTCTGGTCGGGTGGTGGAGATTTGCTCGGCTTATCCTCGATTGCTTCAATCCTCCCACATGGCATTTACTGCAGGTTGGGGTATTAACTTCTATTATAACATCTACCCTTTGGAGAGAACCAACACTTAAGTAATGTTACTGTCTCCAGACCTATTTTGATCGTTGACGATTTTGTTGCGGTGTATTTGAAGTGAGTTTTGTATAGCATAAATATTTATTTTTACCTTCCCCCTTCTCCCAAAGCCCTTTATTTTATTATCGGCCAATCGCATTTTAAAGAACTTTTTCATCATAGACTCGTCGCTGGAGACCCACTGGCGATTCTCCACCAAACTCTGCAGCGCTGGTAGAGGCGCCATATTCATTGTACATAGTATATATATTCCATATTATCTTTGTTTAAATAGTGCAGACTGTGCACTTTGAATGTATTGACAAGATGTCTAAAGTGTTTTGTTTCCGATTGCTTACGTTTTGTCAGTTTTCTTTTAGATTTAAGTCTGTACATAGTTTTTTTTATACAGTACCTTATTTCCTATGTCCTAATATACTATGGTAGGAACCTTTTAGTGCTCACCCGGTTTTCGGCGGGGTACTTCTAATAAAACAAAGTCACTGATATCAAATATACGGTAGTGATCGCGGTGTTTTTTAAATATCATGAGATACTTATTCATTATTGTCCTATCTTCAAAGTTTTTACAAGCCATATCTTTAACTTTCTGGATTTCATAGGTGATTTGTATCTGGGCACCAAGGATTTTGTGTTGTTGTTACTGAGCCTAAATTACTTCAAGAAAAATGTACGCATTTAAAAATATTTTCGAAGACTTACCCTTAACCAATTTTTCAATTAATATTAAATTATTCTCCCTTTTATTAAAATAAAATTAAATGATTTTTATGACAGATAATCATGCTAATAAAAAAAGAACGAACTAAATAGCATATAAATATTTTGAATTATGAAAAGGATTGTTAAAAAATTCAACAAAATTTTCAATACATATATAATTACATTTCTTCATGCTCATTTTATCAGCCAAACCACACGAACATTTATCACAGGAAACCCATGGGAAACAAGAACGCCTCTCCCCTCACCTAATTTCGGGGAACAAAAAGCATTGCCTTCCCTTCTTTGTAGGTAGCTGCTCCAGAATATGGGTTAATGTCTTTTGATGGCCTACGTTTCTTTTCTTTTAATATTTGATGTGGATTCTGTTATCAAAATATTTTGGAAATCCCTTCTATTCTAGGCCTATCGATATTTTTTTCTGTAATATGTATAAATATATAAAAGTATTCGAAAAATCGCTCAAAGAATCATGCTTATATATATATCTATCATTTGAGAAATTTTCTTCCGTCTTGATACCTGATAATTATTTTATCATATAAATTTATACTTCCTTTTAGAAAGGATGAGAGTTTTACTTTCTCTCTAATTGTGATAAAATCTACTCCTTGCCCGAGGAAGTTTTTTTATTCAAGTTGGGAGGTAGTTTCAGCATACGCTGATATCAAGTGGACGGGCGAAATTTAAAACTTCATGCTGTCTAAGGACCAATACAGGATTTTTTAAAATCTGGAGATTTTCTCTTCAAATCTCAAATTAACTTTTATTCTCATCTATCTCTGGTAAATACAATTGCGATTTCTTCTCAGTGGAGCTGAAAAATGAGCGTTTCTCTGGTATATATCATTGGCAAATTTACATAATGATGTACATAATTGTTTATTTGTTTTGCATAATATTTAATTTATAAATTAATCTCATAATTTAGTCTGTGAAAATAAAAATATTGGAATGGTAAAAAAAATTGAAAATAGATGGCTTAATGTTAGTTAGCTATGATATCAAATTAATTGTGATGGTTATGTAATTTAGATCTTCATTGAATAAAATATATAAAGTTTGAGTGTGTTTTAAATTTTAATAACAAATACAAAACACATTAGTATAAAAATTATATCATTCTTTTATCTGAATGTTTGCGTCATTCTAAAATGCACACACACATACGAAACATCAATAATATATTTTACGGTTCCCAGATTTAAAAGAAATACTAAAATTTTTACACAAAGCTTCGCATCAATTGAACATTTTTCTTTAGTAATAGCGGCTTCTGAACGTGGAAAAAGTTTGCTTCTGGTAAAATCTGATGGGCATTTATATTAATGTCTTAAAATAAAATTATGAAATATTAATATTCATACTATAAAAATATTTTTAAAAAACCTTAGTGGTCGAATTTTATTTGTAGAAACATTTATGATCCATGTATTCAGAATTTCACATGCATTTTCCAGGATATAGATGCATAAAGTGAATACATCAATAAGGGTTGGTTCCTTTTGACCATATGTATAAGTTTTATTCGACCTGGTATTAATCGAAAGAGTAATGGATGTCCTTCTCTGTTGGATACATTACCATATTTTCTCCAATTGCCGCATTAAATCAGCAAGATCCTGAAATGGCTTGAGGGTCTTGCCTTTCAAACTCTAAACATGTTCAATTGTGAAGAGATCTGGTCATATTGCAGGTCAAAAGCTTTGAAATCAAGCAGTGTAAAATATTGACGAACACAGCCTGACATTAATCTTCAGAAATATAAACCCAGGATGCGCCCCAAGATATGTGAAAGGCAACACACAACTGGAAATAGAAAATCTTGTTTTTAAGATTCTAACAAGTACAAAAGGTTGCATAAAGATAGAAATGCTTTCTATATAAATAAAGGCATTATTTACATACTGTGGCTGTCTAACAAAAAAAAACTTTGAAAAATTATTTGTTACTATTTAAAAACTTATAACTGAATAAACGACTGAGAAGAATTATGATGAACAACCTCTAAAATATCTTTTAATAATCTTTGATTTTTTTTTCTCACAAATGATCTTTAAATCATTTTTCAAAATTCCTTATCGAAGTTAATGTATTTCCAATATATATTGGATATGAAATTAATGCTCATTGAAACTGTATCGTTGATTCATGATAAAAAAAAAGTAAAGGGTTTAAAATAAATGTCCCTATAAACATGAGATATTTATTTTAAAAAGGGGGGTCATATTTCAAGGTTCTCCCCTCTTGGCTATTTCATTGGTTTGAATTATCAGCAGCGATTGGTGACGTCACTTCGATCAGTTGCCAAGGAAACCACAATCGATGAGCAAGATAACATGTCATCGGCTCTATGGCGACTTAATTGAAAATTGAAAGAAAAAAACTGAAGATAAAAAAGCGGAGCCGACGTTCAAGTTTTTGTACCCAATCTCCGAGCAATTAGACTATTGGCTTTTTCTATGCTGGGACTGCGCTGAGACGTTGGCATTGGAACACCAGTTGTTTATGTTCCTCAGTTGTAGATGAAGGCAGAGTTTCGCTATTCAATAGGTATTGTCCTGATTTGAGTGTGTGTACTATATGGTGAAGTTGAAAAATTGATAGGTGTTAATGATAACAAAGAACTTGTTGGAATGATTTGAGATGTTCCCTATGACAATAATGGAAAAATTCTTCTTCGAACCAAAAATACAAGTTTTTTTTTAATTTAAGGAAGTATTGTATATATTCTCAATATAGCGGTTGATCAGTTTTCAGTTATATTCTTGCACGGACAAACAACAACAAAAAATAAATAAATTTATTTTAATTTATTTTGGGGGGAGGGGGGTTAATCTTGTTTTGGCATTTATGTAAATTTTGAGTCAAAAGGCGATCCATAAATTAAGTTTATATAAATGGATGTACCTGTATTTGCAAAGGAAAAAAAAGGTTCTCTCAAAATATTTCGAGAGATTTCTCCCTCTTTATCAATTTATTGCACAGTGATAAAGAGAGAGCAATCTCTCGAAAAATATTTTGAGAAAAATTTGTTTTTTTTTATAGATCCAGGTACGCCCTTTTATATAAATTTATAAAGGTTTCATTTTCAAAATCAAATGCCGCTTAAAAGCAACTATATATAGTCGTAGATAAAATTCTTCATCTATAGATAGTATGTTCATGATTTCAATGATAGCAGTTTAATTGAAGAAAGTTGGCAAATTCTTAGATGGTATTTCATTCAAGGAAAGTCCGAAATTTAACCGAGAGAAGTCTAAACACGTAAATTTCGCAAATTACCCGATGAGAGTCCAAAAAAGGAAAGTTTGTAGTTTCACCGGTGGGAGTCTAAACAAGGAATGTCCGAAATATCACCGATGGCAGATAAATCAAGGAAAGTTCGCCATGTTACCGAAAAAAGAAATTAAATAAAAAAAATCTCACAATTTCATCAATAGAAATCCAAAGAAAGCAAGTCTACAATATCACAGATGGCAGTTCAATGAAGTAATGTCCGTAATTTCACTAATGGAAATACAATGAAGGAAAGTCGTCCACGATTTTACTGATGGTATTACATAAAAGGAAAGGCTGAAATTTCACCGATGCCAGTCTAAACAGGGATTCACACATGAAAATTTCAATAAAGGAAGGTCAGGAAGTTCAATAATGGGAGTTCAACAGAGAAAGATCAGAAATTTCACCAATGAAAGTTCAACAAAAGAGAAGCTATGCAATTTAGTGGATAATAGCTTAAACAAGGAAAGTCCACAATTTACTGAACGCAGTCCAAACAAGGAAAGGCCGCTATTTCACCATTTTCATTTCAATCAAGGAAAGTCTGCAATCACAACGATTGCAAATCATTCAAAAATAATCGATATAGATGTAGTCAGCGGAAGGTTCTTATAATGCCAGATCAACGAGGAAGGATCGTCTAAATCCTACGTCCTGAAGTACGTTTAAAGCAGCATAATGTTGATCCAGTTCAAGAATGACCGTATATCTTATCTCAAACGCTGGTTATCCAATGTGTATTTGTATAAGAGAGTACTGTACACACTGCAACACAAATTCCAACCCAGAGAAATTAGAAAAAATTACTGACTATAGAGTTCCAATTCAAGAGAATTTCGAACATTTTCCCCGAATATTCGGGTCCGGCCGAAAAAGATACGTATCTTTGCTGCATCATGTCAGTTAAGTTCGAGAAGGGTTCATACAGATCACGCACTATGTCCGTTCAGTTCGAAGAACATCTGTAGAGTTGCCTCATCGTGTCAGTTCAGTTCGAGGACGTAAAGTACAGTTGCCGCATAACCTCGATTCAGTTCGAGAAGGGTCCATACAGATCACACATTATGTCCGCTCAGTTCGAGAAGGGTCCATACAGATCACACATTATGTCCGTTCAGGTCTAGTAAGTCCACATAGATGCCGCATTGTCTCAGTTCAGTTCAAAGAGGATTCATAAGATGACGCAATATGTCAGCTCAGTTCGAGGAAGGTCCGCACAGACGCCGCATTGTCTCAGTTCAGTTCGAGGACGTAAAGTACAGTTGCCGCATAATGTTGATTCAGTTCGAGAAGCGTCCATACAGTTCACACATTATGTCCGTTCAGATTAAGGAAGGTTCACACAGATGCCGCAGTTGTCTCAGTTCAGTCCTAGAACGTAAAGTACAGATGCCGCATCATGTCAGTTCAACTCGAGCATGGTCCGTACAGTTGACGCATAATGTCAGTTCAGTTCCAGAATATATATATATATATTGCGTATGATATTGTTTTTTACAGCACAATACAACATTTCCAGAAGGGTTCATAAGATGACTCAATATGTCCGTTCAGTTCGAGGACGGTCAGTATAGTTGCCTCATCGTTTCGGACCAGTTCGAAGAAGATCGGTACAGTTGCCTCATCGTGTCAGTTCAGTTCGACGAGGGTCCGTACAGTTTCCGCATCAAGTATTTGCTGTTAGAATAATCTTTATCATATTACACATAGTTTCGGTCCAGTTCAACGAAGGTCGGTACAGTTGCTGCACCGTGTCCCTTCAGCTCTAGGACAGTCCGTACAGATGTCGTATTAGGTAATTCCTGTTGAAAGAATCTTCGTCCTATTACACATCGTTTCAGTCCAGTTCGAGGAAGGTCCGTACAGTTGCTTCATCGTGTAGGTCAAGTTCGACGAAGGTCGGTACAGTTGCCTCATCGTGTCAGTTCAGATCGACGAGGTTCCGTACAGTTTCCGCATCAGGTAATTGCTGTTAGAATAATCTTTATCATATTACACATCGTTTCGGTCCAGTTCAACGAAGGTCGGTACAGTTGCTGCACCGTGTCCCTTCAGCTCTAGGACCGTCCGTACAGATGCCGTATTAGGTAATTCCTGTTGAATGAATCTTCGTCTTATTACACATCGTTTCAGTCCAGTTCGAGAAAGGTCCGTACATTTGCTTCATCGTGTAGGTCAAGTTCGACGAAGGTCGGTACAGTTGCCTCATCGTATCAGTTCAGATCGACGAGGTTCCGTACAGTTTCCGCATCAGGTAATTGCTGTTAGAATAATCTTTATCATATTACACATCGTTTCGGTCCAGTTCAACGAAGGTCGGTACAGTTGCTGCACCGTGTCCGTTCAGCTCTAGGACAGTCCGTACAGATGCCGTATTAGGTAATTCCTGTTGAAAAAATCTTCGTCCTATTACACATCGTTTCAGTCCAGTTCGAGGAAGGTCCGTACAGTTGCTTCATCGTGTCAGTTCATTTCTAGAACGATCCGTACAGTTTCCGAAACAAGTAATTCCTGGTAAAAGAATCTTCGTCCTATTACACATCGTTTCGGTCCAGTTCGAATAAGGTCGGTACAGTTGCTTCATCGTGTCAGTTCAGTTCAAGAACGATCCGTACAGTTTCCGCATCAGGTAATTTCTGTTAAAATAATCTTCATCATATTACACATCGTTTCAGTCCAGTTCGAATAAGGTCGGTACAGTTGCTTCATCGTGTCAGTTCAGTTCAAGAACGATCCGTACAGTTTGCGCATCAGGTAATTGCTGTTAAAATAATCTTCATCATATTACACATCGTTTCGGTCCAGTTCGAAGAAGGTCCGTACATATACTTCATCGTTTCGGTCCAGTTGGAGGACGGTCCGTACAGATGCCTCATCGCTTCGGCCCAGTTCGAAGAAGATCGGTATAGTTGCTGCATCTTGTCAGTTCAGTTCTAGAACGGTCCATACAGTTTCCGAATCAAGTAATTTATGGTAAAAGAATATTGGTCCCATTACACATCGTTTCGGTCCAGTTCGAGGAAGGTCCGTACAGTTGTTGCACCATCTCCAGCAAGGTCCCTGCGCGGACCATCATTAAGACTCCCAGGATAATTAGGAGTAGTCCATCGTTACAACTAATGGCCGGCATTGGTAACAATTATGTCTAGAGTTGCCATGAATATCATTGTTGGACTTCTACCATTGTGTCTGCCATCTCTAATTGCAACTACTCATATGCATCTAATTTTGACGTATTCACTTAGCTTTGAGTCAGGATGACTGTTTATACGTCATATGAATTAATACGCCATAAACTTCAACTACTCCATTATATCCAATAGCAGCCTAGCATAGATTTCAAAAGACCGCAAATTATCCATTCAATAAATTGATAGATGATTTAGATAACAATGAACCTCGAAAACTGAAGAGAAAACAATTCTATTTGAAAACTCTTGATAATATTTAAATTATTTCTTCATTATCTTATGGACGAATATTATCAATATCGTCATTCATGAAAATAAAAAGGTAATAGACCTTTCTAATTATATTAGGAAGTCAAAATTCGAAACTATTATAGACGCGTATGATTCTTTTTAAAAATAAACAATTTATACTATCCTTACTGCAATGGAAAAATTAATGGGAAGGCCTGGCTCATCAGTGGTGAACCCTCCCAGCGGTTTCGCCAGTTTAATCTACCATACCGCTGTTATATTGCATTTTTGGAACTTACTTTTACTGATGCTATACTCTTTGAATGGGTATTTTAGAGGAACTATGGACATAAGCTTTGAGGACAGCAGAATTACATATATTTATAAATAATTATAATAAATTGGGAAGTACTAGTAAATAATGTTTTCTAAACACTATTGCCTTAATCAAACAGATTTTTCTTTAACTAAAGATTAATATAAAACTATGTGTCAATGTGTAGAGATGTTGGGATCTTTAAGAAATATAGGGGGGATATTCTATTTACATGGAAACACAATTCTAAAATATTCCTGTCTCAAAATATTGCACGCCGTTTAAATATAAGAATTTAGAATAGTTCTAGAGCATTCATGTGATGAGGAATCCTCGCCTAAATATTGGAAAGATATTTTAATCGTATTTTATAAATATTTTAAAAATTGTGTTAAAAAATAGTATAAATGTTGTACTGGGATAAGGTTCATATATTAAAAAAAGAAAAAGATGGCGCAAGCCATCAGCAACCTATTCTATATAACTATAATTTATTCAAACACCTTCAGTCTCCTTTTTTCCAATGTTAATATTTTATCGATAAAAAATACTTTTATAATAAAAATAACGAACAATGCCATATATACTTAGTATAATAATTAATTTCAAGTATTAAATACGAAAGAGAGGTGTATGGCCAATGAAACAGGCATCAAAGCTGGTGAAGGAACTCAGAAATGTGAAACAAACCCATAAAAAATCGATCGAGAGTTCGGATTCCGCCTGCGGGCAAATATTCTCTGTGACAGGATATAGTCCAGATAAAACTTTACATATGTTGGGATCTGTAGCCATGTGTGGTTAGAATTGTTCCCTCTTTTTCTACGAGAATATATTTTGTAGAAGTTGAATATTCTTAGAAATTCTTTTAAACTACATTTTATAGATTATGGTATTATCCTTATTCATTTAATAGAAGAGAAATCATAATTTCATAATGGATGAAACTCTTTTTATCACGTCTTATCATTTCTCTCCTCTAAATGTTTTAAATACTTATATTTCAGATAGAGAGAGATTGAGATCGAAACTGATTTATTAACCGTTCATATGAGGTTATAAAAGGTTAAATATAAACACAAGGTAATAAGACCAAATCCAAATAAATAAATAGTGTGTGACGTTTCGGTATATCCAAATTGTGCCTTATCGGTTAAATATAAAATAATTGAATAAATAAGTATACAAAGATGAATAGATATAAAATTCATATAAATATATACAGTCTTCATTGGTAGCGCCCACCTCGGGAAAGACTCCGCCACCGATGGACAGCAAGAGTTCTTTCCCACAGAGTGGGCAGGTCGATGTGATGGCTGGTGTTACCCACCTCAAGACCAGGAGAGAGAGAGAGAGAGAGATTGAAACTACCTTATTACATGCCATATAAGATTATATAAGGTTAAATACAAAATTGAATAAATACGAATAAATAAAATTATAAATTGATAAATATAGGAATAAATAGAAAGAAATTTGTGATTGAAACTTATTTATTATATCGGTCATATATGGTTATATACACCCGTTAATGAACGATGCCGTTCGAAAGCTAGAGGGATAAATGTATTCTACACAAGAATCTCATTTTCGTTCTTTTATATTATCGCAATTAATACAAATTGTATAAATAAGAGAGACATCGATAAGGCTAATATCGAATAGAAAGGTTTCGCTGTACGTAGGTCGGTGCTAATATTGAAGAAATAGGAATGTTAGCTGAGATTTCATATCGTAACGTTTTGCTTCACGTTATTTTTGAGTGAAATTTTCACAAGTCTAAAGTGTATATTGAATTAATCTCAAATATCTATATACAATTAAGCCTGTCTATAGCTCCCCATCTTGGGACTCACCAAAATAGGGTACTATAGAGAGGGGGTGCTATAGACAGGTCACTTTTAATGTAAATCGCATCGTACTAAGTATTTAAAATCGGGCGCTTTAGAGAGGGAGGCCTTATTTAGAGGGGGCGCTATAGACAGGTTTAACTTGATGAAGGAACAAAAGTTTATGGCGACGAGTTTCTTTTATTAATGCTGTAAATTCGGCAAGCTTTCGGACTTTGACGTCCTTCGACAGGTAACTATACAAGAAACTAGTCGCCATAAACTTTTGTTCCTTCTTCAAGATTATGTCAGGCGATTCCTTCTCTTGTAACAGGTTTAACTGTAATATATTTACAATTATTAATGTTCCTCTTATCGTGGGCGATGCAGGAGTAAATCTCGGCCGTGAAAAAAGAATTAGTGAAAGAACCTAATGAGATTTTTTACAACGAGATCTTTAAGAGGCGCTCATAAGGCACTCGTATCAGGAGTTGATGGGTGTTTGTGTTGGGGATAAGCTATTGATTACATTTCCCCCGAGAGATTCCCAACTACCTTAATTTAGGGTTCTCCTTTCTCTATAACTAATAATAAAAAAGCTATAGCTATCTATTGAATCAAATTAAAATATATATTGCCTTTTTTATTAAATAGGAATGATAGATTGGGATGGCTTGTGTCAGTAGGGGCTAACGTTCCCATTACCGCATTTCCTATCACTTAAGAAATTTTACGATTGTAGAGTCTGCAAGAATATTTTAACACTAAAGAATTATAAACCAATCATTGTCTTCAAAAGAATGTAAGAGATATGGGGCTTCAAATCATTGTTTTACTGAACGGTCCATTGATGGCGTGTAAATAGAGGCAGGTCAGAAGGATCCTTTTCGCCGATAGCGTCTCCATCCTAACTGTTTCGGTTCTTTTCCACACTTCCAGGCCACAAAACTCGATCTTTTTGGATGAATTTTCCGCTTCTCTATCTTCACACCGTTGATATAACTGCTTCGAACCCGCTTCACACAGTTCACGCTCGGCATGGTCAACATCGATTGTAGGCTGCTTGCTTTACTGTCGACCAATACACTTATCCCGGTGTCCACTTTCATGGAGCAAATTTACACTTACAGTCCAATGTGTTGCCAACCCGGCCTAGCCAACTTCAGGTCAACTTCCCCGTCGACTGACACAAGAATGCCTTTCTGTCACATCACTATGTGCTCTCCCTGCTGTGACATAGGACTAACTTGTCCCATTTCTATTACTTCCTTGTTTATCCCGCGTTCTCACTACTCAGACAGTCTTGGCTAAAGGACAGGGAAGCTCCGATGCTTCAATATTTATTGATATTTCTCTCAAATATTTTAAAAAGCTTTTTTAAAACTTGATTCATGTTTGTCTGTCCACATAATTCGTGATAAAAAATAATTTACTTTCAGAGTACGTAGTTATTAGACATTTTGCACATTCGTTTAATCCTGATGATATTGATTGTACAGATGTTTTTTAGACTTATGGGTTGTTAGGGTGGTCGGGAATTAGCTTATTTCAAAATTTCCTTACAAAAATGTTGTAATTAATTTCTAATTTGCTTCACAAATACTTAGAAGTCTGAATTTTTGTAACCTTATTTGTAAAAATACAGTGTTCAAATATTCATGCATCTGGGTGGTTGTGGGGCCCAGGAATGATCCAATTTATATCGTTAAAGTTTCTTGAAAACGAAGAAAATATTTGGTTGGAAAGCAAGGTATATGTGATATATTTTGATGAATCTTGTGTTTCTCAGAATATTGGCAGGTTCGTTCTTCCGAAAACATGAAAATAAAAGTTGAACAAGAAACTTAGCCCTGGAAGCTTTATTTATTTTATAATTTATAAATCAAGGAATAATATTTATTTATAAATCGGTGAAAGGTTTAGAAAATATGTTATCATAGAAAAACCTATTTACATTATGCGTGAGGCATTTCATCCTTATTTCATAACTTCGAATGTTTGAGTATGGAGCATTTCGAACGTTTTCTTTGTGGATTTTGAGTTCGTAATTTAACGAGCGTCGCGGGACATCGACTTTATAATATTAGAGCTTATTTTTGGATTGTAGATATTCCCAGACATTTTCTTTTTTACACAGTTCTCTGTTCTCGTTAAGATTTATGAGTTTCATTTGTCATTAGAATGTTTGAACTCTTAACTTTCTCTCTTCTCTATTAATAGTAATGATAATTGAACAATTTTGATGTAAAATATTTGATGGATATGTCTTTATTTTTATATTTTCTCTTTTTAACCATGTTAATATCATATGACTATTCTTTACGGCCTGATTTCATTGTAAATATATATAGACAAAGGTAAAGGGATAAATGTATGGCAGTGCAAGTGTTCCTAGAGGTAGATAGCGCTTTAAATTTAAATAATAAATAAATATCTTATTTTTTGAGAAATTCGAGATACACAAGCAGATAGTATACCTTGATGTGATTTTGGAATGATACTGCGATGTGAACAAAACTTGAGCAAGTTTCAGCATGTATATCGGGATTCAGACAACTCTGAAAAATATTACAGTGATCTTCATTGAAGACACTAGATAACCAAGTGTAAACAAAATTTCTCCTGCCATCCTAAAAAAAAACAGATTACTGGAGACATCAAAGACTCCACTTCCTTGAGTTTTATCCATGAGTGTGTACGTTGGAATTTCTACACATTTTAAGATCATTCAGATGCATTTACGGAGGATATATTAAAATATAATCTCTCTAAGCTTATATATTTGATAATAAAAAGGCATATATTGGATTGAATTAAATTTTTATTTACCAATATTTCTGTTGGCTGAACGCCAACCTTTATCAAGGCATTACAATTTTGTATAGACAAACTTAGCGCGGCATAGTGTTATAATATCACAGTTGAAAATTTGCTGCATAATGTTATAATATCAGAGTAATATTGGCAAATAAATCTTTTATTCAATCCAATATATGCCTTTTTATCATATAATTATAATATATAATATAAAATATATAATAGCCTTGCCTCTCAGACTTTAATGACCGATATGTCCTCACTTCTTTTTTCTAGATTTGGTTCATTTTGTCTCCTCTCTAATTGTAAAGATGTTGCTGTATCACCTCATAAGCATAAATAAATAAATATAATTATTTAAATATGGATTGCTCTATTTTCAAAGCTTATATATATGTTTTCAATTTCATGTTTCAAATTGTAAGAATATATGCTGGGGTACTGTAGGAATTCAATCTAATACATTGTGTCTTAATTTACCGAACTAGAGAATGCATAGGGCTCTGGCACATATGTAAGTGCAAAAGTCGAACTGCTTTTACATGTATAGACATGTGGTGCACTTACAGTAAAGCAGTCGCCTACTTCTACCCACCATGAGTATCATGGCCTGTACCACGTGTATTAGGGATAAGCAACAAATGAATGAATATTTAGTATTGTTTATGACACTCTAGCGACCTGAGGCCCAACCGTTTTAGATTCATAAGCTAAGGCAAAGTGGAGCCACAATATAAATATTGTCACACACTTTATAATATTTGCATATATATTTTCCAATTCGTCATGTACATTTTCATATAATAACATTGGTCAACAACATTTTTGCCCAAGAGAACCTGATGGTGTTTCTAGTGTAACTTTTCATGCTGTACTGAAAAATCTAATCAGAAATTTTAGCTCCACATATCAATTCTTCTTGTCAAAAATAAAGCGCTAGTTAATATAATGATGTTTACTTAAAAAATACTTACGTAACATTTTCTGCATTATTACTGTATATACCAATTTATAGAAAAAATAGCTATCCTTCAAGAACTATGGGTGATGGAAAACTTCGGATATCATTTTTTAATTCAGCATGGAAAGTTACATTAGAATCAACATCAGGTTTTCTCCGGCAAAAAAAAAAGTTTTTTTTTTTTTGGTAGACCTGTGTAATTTTTATGTAAATAGTAGACGAAATTGACTATATAAAATAATCTTGTTTTGGTATGTAGGTAGAATAAACTTCAAATAGAAAACTACCGTTCGCCTGATTCCTAGAACTTATTTGACAGGGAAATCCGTGACAATATTGATATCGAGCATCTACATGATTTCCATCAAGATATCCGACTTCACGTCCGCTGAGTTGACCCATGGGAGCAAGTCAGCTCTCCCCAAGCTAAAAGTGAAACAAGATTTTCCGAATAAAATATTTAATTAATAAAGGCAAATCCATTTTAATGGCCCAATAATCCCTGAAGCCCAGGCAAGGAAAAACGCACTAATAGGCCACTTAAGGCTAATTCCTGATGAAGCAGTCGACACAAAAAGGAGTGTTATGCTAAGCAGCATATTGGGAGAGTTCATTATCTATCTCCCAACTCTAATTAAATTTAGGCCATCGGCTTTTTTTGTCGCTTTTTGTTCGCCCCAAGACACAATTTAAATGGGTCAGTTGTATTCCATTTACAACTCTAATTGGTGAAATAGTTAATGGCCACGGCTATTAATAAACGATTTAGACTATTATTTGATTCTTACAAGTTATTTAATTATTCCTTTATGCCATTAATTGTCTATTATTCCATTGTGAGTTGTTTCTTTCATCAGAATCTATCCATTAGAGAGATTGGGGGTTCGGATTGTCGTTTCCTTGACAATGATTTCACCGATATACTTGCAAAGAACGAGCAGATTTTATTTTAGAATATCTTCTGAATTTCACGAAAACTTATTCAGAAGTTAATAGGTATTCAACTCCACATCAAATATCTAGATTGTGTGTTTAAATTATCTATACAGTCAAGCATGGATAGTTCTAAGTCCAAGGGACCGAAAATAAAATTCGAATTATATAAAAATTCGAATTAAAAACGGAAATTCTATAGGAAATTCTAGGGACCAAGATAAATAATGGAATTAAAGATGTTTTTTTTTTAATTAAATACGTTCGAATTATCCAGGTTCTACTGTATATATTCATGAAAATTCTACAATATTACATATGGGAATATACTCGTGTGCATATCGTGAACTATGTTATAAATGTACACTGTTTTCATGTTTCCAAGATAATTGTTGACAAAACATTATATACATAACTTCAGGATTTATAAATATTCAGCTGAAGGTTCATGATTAAAGAATGGAAGAACGTTTTGGTCTAAGTAAGTACATATATAAAAGACTAAAAGTAAACCATAAATTCTCTCTATCAGCATATTGATGAGACAAGGGTGGGGATGTAATGCTCAGTTGTTTTATTTGGTGCAGTGCTGGGCTCGTGGTCCAGTCCAGAAAGGTCATCATGTTGTAGGAGGGGTTGGAACTGTGACATTTCTAAATCACTGGGTCAAAAATCCAAACAGGACGAACAATATTTGAATAGTCGCACGTTGTATTTAACACATTGCTGCGAAACGGTAGTCAATGGTCTAATACAATTTATACCCTTCATCTCTGTAGTGCCGTTTCTCTCTATAATAAAAAAATAAATAAAAAATAAACAAATATTGAAATAATTTTAACGGTCATGTGTACCATCAGCAAGCTACTTGTTGGCCCACAACAATGTATATACTATAATTTTGTTACATATACCTAGATAGCTTTCGTTTTCTCTCCATAATGTAGATGGCCTAAATAACGACGTGTGAATCCATTACGGTATGTGCAGCTGATGTTTGAACTTTATTACAAGTAATTTTAAATAGAATTAATAAAATTAATGGGGCTTGCCTCCAAACTCCGCCGTCAGAAAGAGGAAATAAAATAAAGATATAAAAGAAACAACAAGCGGCTTGTGAAATAAAACAGCAATAAAAGAGATTAAACAAAACATTTATTTTTTGTTAACGAACACTTCAATTTTAAAACTTAAAAAGTGAAGTTTATGAAATTAAAATTGACGTAAAACTTTCGCAATATTGTAGCAAAGTATTTATTATATTCTATATACAGATTATTCAATTTGATATTTATATTATTTATATTCTGTTACTCTGGAAACTTCCCTCATTGCTTATCTTGTATCTTATAAATGGTGATTTTGGGCTTGCATTAAATAAATTGCTGAGTCATCCTGATATTTGTCTTTCCTAATTTTCTATGTTACAATATAATGCTAAAACCGATACCGAAATTCTATTTTATTAAATGCTTTGAAACGAATATTTTGAATGCGTCAGAGCAATGCATTTATTCGTTTCTCATTGAGTCCTTGAATTAAAGAAAACGCCAATTGTATGCAAGTTTTTGAGTTATATTTACCGAGGTCTTCCAAAACTTGGTGATGGAACCTATTCTAAGACATTAAATACATACTGGTTTAATGCATTTTTAATGTATGAATTTTAATGCATTTATTAGAATGTAAAGGTGACTTTCTTACTTGTAACACACTAAGTACAATTTTTCTTAAATATGAGACATTTCGTCTAGAAAATATTTTATTTTCTCGACCTTTTGACAAAATTCTTTCTCACGAGCTCAAATTAATAAAATAAAACCTTTGGCAAGGCGTATTCATTTATAACGCCTTGCTAAATGCTTTTTAATTTTTTTTTTGGCCTCGTGAGAATGAATGTTGTCGAAAGGTCGAGAAAATAAAATATTCTTTGGCCGAAGTCTCTTATTTAGAAAATATAAATGTAGTCCAGATAACCTCTATCTTCAAGATGAGTGCCATCCTCCTGAACATTTACAATGATATGTATATAAAGAATAGTCTCCACAATGATTTCAGGATAACCTAGGGTGGACTTTATTCAATCTCGTTCCAAAATCACTTTATTAGATACCGCTCAAAAAGAGAAACCTAGTTTATAAAAATTGAAACAATGAATAATACGTGAAGGTTATTCACATATTAAACAAAATGTTAACGCGGGATTCGATCCCGGTTCATGACTGTCGGGAATCGAGGGTGTTACCTACTTGTCCACCGACTATTTATATTGCATGAGATACACAAGGGATCCAATGATATATTTACAATCTACCAAAGAAGTGTTTAGCTGGCAAAGTGGCTAGGCCAAATCTATGGCCAAAATATAGATGAATATTTTGCTCAGAGGATATTGATCTATAAGAATAAAGGTCATTTCTCCTAAGAGAATATAGTTTACGGGCTACTAACAAAAGTGTATGATTTTAGAGCACAAAAATGTATGTAGTAAGCAGGCAATGCACTGTAGCGAAGTAGGAATTTCTCCTGATTATAGGTTAAGGCATATCCTGACCATGAGCACATGAGCTTTTTAGCGCCATCTAGTGGAACAGAAATCAACTAAACATTGATTTAACCTGTTCCCTGATATTTGGCCAACCCATTTTATTGATAAATCAAGAAAAGCCATCCACGAACGCGCTTAGGTCCCAATGGCTTCTAGAGAAACCAAGAAATGGGTATTTAAGGCCAAACTTGCGTATATACGCTTAGAATATGAAAAAACAACAGAAAAAAAAAATAAAAAGGTCAGGTGTTGATATTAAAAATAATGAAGGCATATCCTGTGCATATACATGTGTGTGCTACAAGAGCATCATTCAGAAGAAGAAGGAGGTGTAGCCCCAATGTAGAGGTGGAAGAATCACCAGGGAAGCCGACATTGTTTCCAGACGACCGGACAGCTCCGATTTATTTTATTCCCGTCCTGTGGAATATGGGAATTTATCGAGATGTCAGGTGTCACGCTGTCGAAATCCCCGAATAAATGGAGCGATATTAAAGTATGAGGAGGAGGACACTTTAATTTGGCCTTCTTCAAACTGACGTCGGTTGTCCTTTTCTACTGGACGGTACGATTGGTCGTCGCACCCCCTCTTCTGCTAGATTTTCCCAATTGAATTTCTTTTAGGAAATCAGAATGTTTGGTGTTTTTTGCTATTTAATTACATTTATATTTTCTGTATAGCGTATACGCGAAAAAACTATATCCACATTATATTTCCATAGTAATATTTTGTAGATACCTCTAGTTGCTTGCCCTCTACATTGATATGGAAATAAATCGGATATTAAGTTAGATTGAGAAATAATTGCAAAGGATTTAAACAATATATATCAATCGAAATGATTGCGAAAAGTGTCTTTATTAAATAAAAATGGATGTCTAGCAAGCTGAAGGGATTTGCGAAAGATAATTCTCTTGTTATTAATAGGCAATCCCATAATATTATGTTCAAATCATTAAGCTTGAGGGATAAGTCTCTTTCAAATACGTTTATTTCAAGCTTTCGGGCACAACCGCCCTTCGACAGGAAAATTATATTAGCTACTAAAGTTTTCAGATCTAATCTATATATACATTTGTGAGACGCCCGTGTATCAAGTGTAATGCGAGGCTTGCCGCTGGAGGGGATGAGATCTTTGAAAAAGATGGCCGTTTAGCCCTTTGAAATATCTGAAATAAAAGATTATTTATTGAATCGCAGAGTTCATGATACTGAGGGGGGTTTTGTGGCTGCAGGGAATATTACATTGTAAATTTCAGGTAAATCAATTTTTCTATTGAGGCTCTGGAATTTGCTTGATAGAATGGATTCAATGATTAGTCCTTCAACATTACATCACCGAAAATTCACTATTCCAATATTGCCAACAAACACCAAAGACTAATCATTGAATCCATCCTATCAAGCAAATTCCAGAGCCTCAATAGAAAAATTGATTTGCCTGAAATTTACAATGTAATATTCCCTGCAGCCACAAAACCCCCCTCAGTATCATGAACTCTGCGATTCAATAAATAATCTTTTATTTCAGATATTTCAAAGGGCTAAACGGCCATCTTTTTCAAAGATCTCATCCCCTCCAGCGGCAAGCCTCGCATTACACTTGAGACACGGGCGTCTCACAAATGTATATATAGATTAGATCTGAAAACTTTAGTAGCTAATATAATTTTCCTGTCGAAGGGCGGTTGTGCCCGAAAGCTTGAAATAAACGTATTTGAAAGAGACTTATCCCTCAAGCTTAATGATTTGAACATAATTCTCTTGTACCTCTCTAGATCTATGGATATACATAAATCTAAAAAAAAAATTGGATTTTATTATGTAAACCACTGCATTAGAGCGTCGTGTTGTTATTGTTGTTGTCGTGTCCAATGAAGAGCCTCAGATGTCTCCGTGCATCTCTATAACATACAATACGACTCTAACGTAATTAGATCTTATAAAAAGTTTGAAATATAGTTCAGTAAAATGTTTCTATATTTAAATTGCTGAAATATTTTTTTCTTCTATATGTCGTATATAATAAATATAATGATTTATTATAAGATATACAATTTATATATATATACTTTGTGATATTAGCCAGAAGGTTATGTTATTAATTGAATGTATTTAGATTTTTTATATTTAACTCATAGTTACTGTTAAACCAATTGAAAAATTAGTTAATAAATAGTTTTTTTATGATAACGTTCGCGATTTGAAAATTTCACATTTGTGTGTGTGTCCTAATTTGAAGATTTTAAAAACGTTCTATAATGTATTTTCTAATTCAGGCTTTGAGGAATTACTTGTAAGCCGCAAGGAGCTTGCCTTGCTAGACTAGGCTTTTTATAAATTCTGCAGAGCAGAGAGATAGATTCACACACTATCCCTCATCAGACAAACAGAACAATTTCGAACAGATCCTTCAGCCAGATTACTAATATCTGATTTTAAAACAGATATAGAATCAAATTATAAAACTATAAGAATATAACATTTAAAGTATTCATACCCTATCCTCTATAAACTTCAACAGCAAGGCTATTAAAATTGCCACAATAAGAAGGCGCTACTCTACAGACGTGAAAATTCCACATTTGGGTGATATGCTGTGATATGCAACTAAATATATTTTCAACGAATTTACGCAAATTAGGCGCCTGTAACGATATCTAGTAAAAAGAAGAGATTGTAAAGAAGTTTTCTCATATATAAATTGCATTTGTAACGTTGATATGTTGTGAAAGGTTGTCGTGGTGACGCATGTAAGAAGATAAAAAGGCCTACCAACATGTTCTAATGTTTGAAAGAAGTAGAATTGTAGTCTACCGCGATCCATCGCAACACAGTATTGCAGCTCGCGTCAGTCGCCAGGATTGCTAGTAGAATATATAATCGATAGTTTAAGGAAAGAGATATACAAAATAAGATTTTGTTTATCAACGGCCCGCTATCACTAACAGCCTAGAAGACCGACAAGTCACCCGTATGGCCTTAAAGGATCGTACAGTCACGAGAATAACGCTAAGTCGAGAAAAAGCGTCGATGTAGATCAATATCTGTTAACATGTACAGTTCGACGAAGTATTCATCAACATGAATTCCTAGCAAGATGACTATGGCTTTATTCATTAGAGACAGGAGCGCCTTCTATAGTGCGATCAACGACAAAACTGGACGTATGAAGGACGTGATATGCTTTCAGACGAATCAAGATTCTTTTTCCTCGTATCATGATGGTCGCATCCTTGTTTAGCGTTATCTTGGAGAAGGCATATTGCCAGCGGGCATTAGATATCGTCGTACCAGTCCATCACATGGAGTGATTGTATTTGGATACATGTCTCGGTCACCTGTGAGTACTAATTTGTCAGGATTCATAACATCAAATCTCTTGATATTTCAATCACACACAGCTTTATTAAGACCACCGGTCTTATATAGATTCACCACAGGAAGAAAGGAAGCATAGACGGAGATCCTATACTCCAGGCAGCAACCCAACAACAGCTTACAGGTCCGACGCATTTCCAGTGTCCACACGTTCCTTCGTGCATACGTCAAATATCGCTTGACATTCCCATATTTTTCCAATAAATATCTCTCTTCAGTTTTTCATTCCCTATATTTGTGTAGTAATTTTAAACTGCTACAATTCTATTCTATTATCTGCTACTCTCACACCTAGCTAGAAACAAGTACAAGATGTGGAGAGAAATAATCCGGCATCGAGCAAATAGTTCAACGAAATGAAGAAGGGATAATCAAAATATGAAGAGAAATGTTTATATATGAAGTTATATGAATATAAAATCCAATAATCTATTCTCATATATAATATATATATACCCTGGTTTATATTGACACTTCACTACTCTTCATACCGTAAACATTTCTTTTCTTTTTTTCTCAATCTATTTATTTTCTATTAATTAATTTTTCCAAATTATTATTATATAACTTGACCAACTTTCTTCATATTATAGACCTTCTTTCTTTTTAATGATAAATCTATAAGAACGGAGTTATATTTCCGGGAATACATTCCCCAAGGTAATACATACTGGTGTTAATATATGTATTCTTTGATTACACTTTGTGAATTTTTAAATATTTTTATTATATATATAGTTTATATATGTTATATTAAGATATTATTTAAAATGTTATATTAAAATATTTTATCTAAAAAAAAATATAATTTCATAGATATAAATACTCTGTATAAATCGACCGACAGAGGTCACGCTTTCTCTATAAATACTCATTGTTGTTGTTCCCCGATGGCCATGAATCCTGCCAAGAAGAAAAAGAAGGCCTACAAGCCTACAACCCGCATCGTGAACGTCGCCGACCTGGAGAGGGAAGATGAGATGGTGATCTCACGCAACTGCAGCATCCTGAGCTCCATTGGCCATCCTGCCCTGAAATCCCTGCATGAGGACCTGATACGCTACATCGCCTCGCGGACTGAAATGATCAAGGCCCTCGCTACCAATGTAGAGAACCTCACTGACACCCTCGAGTCCTTCGCAGAGTTGGACGAAATTGAGGAGGCCAACAAGCCCAAGACTGCTTGCCGCGGCACTCAAACCTGCCCTGCTCCTTCCTGCAATGAAACCAGCTCCCAGACTGACCCAATCAAGCCCGCCACTCCTGCTCCTGCTGCTCTCCCTGCCAAGAAGCCTGCCTCCACCCTGCCTGCTCCTGCTCCAACCAAAAGGAAGCAGTCTGAAGCTCCCAACCCGCCTGCAAAGAGGACAAACCTGAATGGTCCTTCAAAACCTGTGCCTTCCCACGTCTCCAAGCCTGCGGCCGCCCAAGTGATCCTTCATGGAGAAAAATCGGCGGCCCACACAGTGGTCATCTCAGATGACCCACAGGCTGACCCAAGGGAGATGCTGAAAACAGTCCGCGCTGCTCACACTCTCCCCCAAGGCGTTTGGGCCTCCCTGCGCACCAAGGGGAAGCTGGTCCTCCATTCCAGCAATCCTGACACCATCCCTGAGGTTACAACCTCCCTGGCCAGCAAGTTGAATGGAATGAAGGTCCGCCAGCAGAAGGAGATCCTGCCACGGATCTGCCTCTTCAAAGTGGATGAGGAGACATCCAACTCCACAATTGAGGAGACCTTCCTGGAAACCGCTGCTGTTAGAAAACTTCCTGGGGACAAGGTGGTGCGCGTGGCGCACCGTTCTGCACCCAGAAACGGGACCTGCACCGCCTTCATCGAGGTGGACCTCAAGACCTTTAGAGCCCTGGGCGTTCGCGGGAGGATCGTGGTGGATGGAGTAATCCTCAACTTCGAGGAGTCCATCCGCGCCCGCGTCTGCTTCCGCTGTTGTGGCTTCGGCCACAACTCTGCCCAATGCACCAGAGCTCCTAAGTGCTTCCACTGCGGTGAAGACGGCCATGAAGGCCGAACCTGCCCATCCATTGCTGACCAGCGCACCTCCAAATGTGCCAACTGCTGCTCCCAGGGCCTTCCTGACAAGCACGAGGCGAGAGCCTCAAGCTGCCCCATCCTGAAGTCTAGGGCCCTCAAGTTCTAGGCTTCAAGGACCTTCTGCCTCCATTTCCATCTGCCACTTCTCCTGGATTCCTGGCCTATTCAACGCACCCGCCTCACTGCACCCTGGCGCTATTCCCCTGCTTGCCCAACGTTTCCACCACCCCTGCGAGACATC
The DNA here is from genome assembly GCA_030710605.1 of Cordylochernes scorpioides. NCBI lineage: Eukaryota > Metazoa > Arthropoda > Arachnida > Pseudoscorpiones > Chernetidae > Cordylochernes > Cordylochernes scorpioides. The sequence goes on from CP092881.1 coordinate 71,573,283, forward strand.
TCCTGCTTCCACATCCTAGGGTCCCTTGCCACCTGACATCGATTTTGGGCTCAAAAATCATAACTTTTGGTTAGTAGCCCGTAAATAAAGATATTTTCTCTTCCCCGATGGCCGACCCAAAACTTTGTAATTATGTAAATAATATTTTGTTTTAATTATTCTTACGCCTTAAGCCAGGCATTACTTTTATTAAATTATGTTATTCATATATATTACTCAGCTCAAATAAAGAAATCTATGATCTTCAATATTATTATTCTTTCAAGATTGTTCGACCATGACTGCACCACCATAGCATAATCATCAACATGATCTAAATTCAAACAGAAAATCAAATCTCTTTTCTTTTATTATAATATATATAGTTATGCATAAACTCTATGCAATGTATTTGTAATTCCAATGTGGATTTCCAAAAATTAATTCAGAGCTAAATAGTTATTTCTATATGTAATTTATGATAAAAATTAGAATAGGAATTCTGGATATCGCGTAGACAAATACACTATCAATAATTCTGTCACATTTTTAATGTTTTTAATATTATAGGAGAAAAATCCTTAAGAACAGATTGAAATTTATTTCAATTGAAATTATCAGAAATTTATAATCAATAGTATATGTGCGTTACATGAATGAATATAAAAGATAATAAATGAAGATATTCACAAAAATATATTTTATATCTTATATTTTTTGTGTAAGGCAGTAACAGAATACATAGCTGGAGGTGTTTTGTCGCTAAAAGAGATTCTATTGACGCTGGAATAGAAAGCGGAGTCCTAGTTAGAATCCGTCGGTAGCTCTCTCGACAAATGTCACCTACCATTTACACAACACCGTTCCATTTAACTCAAGGAGAGTCCAGAAATATATTTGAGCCTAAACAGAATTTATATATTTTTTTAAAATCAAAACTTCACAGAAAAGCCCATAAAAACGTTTTTTTACATTTTAAAGCAACACCAAAAAATTGCAATCGAGTGACAAGCGAGTTAGAGAAGAGTGGGAGTGACAGCCTAAAAGCCGCTACCTTGTTAAAGGCGCCCTTTCCTCTTTGTATTATAATTTGGTCTATTTTTCTTTCTAAATAATGTGAGGAAAGCCCAACTTTGCTCGAAGTTGATGGATGATGTTTTATCATAACCCCACACCCACCGGTTGATGGCAAAAACTTTGACTTTTTTCACCGTCTCTAGCTTGCTTCTCTCTAAAATCAATATTTATACATCCCCGGTACTCTGTGCGGAGGACCTAATGGCAGTTTAAGTCGAGGCAACCTACAAAAACTGCGTTGTTCACTTCGATCAATGATTTAATTAGATTTTTTTTTCTTTTCGAGTCATTGATGGTGTTTCTTTCTCTTATTTTATAAACTTTTAATTTTTCGCATGAAAGTTTAAAATAAAATCTCTCTCTCTTTACATAAATAATATATTAACTTAACACACTTTGTACACGCTTGTTCAGCGGTACATATACTACAATAGGAACGATACAGAGAAGATTAGCATGCCCCTGCGTAAGAATGACACGCAAAATCGTGAAGCGTTCTATTGTAGATTGTACACGCTTATTTGGCGGTACATATACTACAATTGGAACGATACAGAGAAGATTAGCATGGCCCCTGCGCAAGGATGACACGCAAAATCGTGAAGCGTCCTATTGTAGATTGTACACGCTTGTTCGGCGGTACATATACCACAATAGGAACGATACAGAGAAAATTAGCATGGCCCCTGCGCAAGGATGACACGCAAAATCGTGAAGCGTCCTATTGTAGATTGTACACGCTTGTTCGGCGGTACATATACCCCAATAGGAACGATACAGAGAAAATTAGCATGGCCCCTGCGCAAGGATGACACGCAAAATCGTGAAGCGTCCTATTGTAGATTGTACACGCTTGTTCGGCGGTACATATACCACAATAGGAACGATACAGAGAAAATTAGCATGGCCCCTGCGCAAGGATGACACGCAAAATCGTGAAGCGTTCTATTGTAGATTGTACACGCTTATTCGGCGTTACATACAATACAATAGGAACGATACAGAGAAGATTAGCATCGCCCCTGCTCAAGTATGATACGCAAAATCGTGAAACGTACCATATAGAAACCTGATATAAGAAAATCCATCAGAAGGTAATCAATCATATTTTACCCTATACAGATAAGATATACATTTTGATATCTTTTCAATCTATACATATGTGAAAAGATATCTCAGACTTTGCTGCTTTCAATATGTGCATGAATCATTTCGTGGTGCAAAAAGCAATTATATGGCAACAATGTCGAACTGGTATAATATATTCATTCATTAAAATCGCAAATAATTATCGAACAGCCGTTAAAATTTCTCAAATTCTGAAAGAATTATGAAAGACATAACTAACATCAATAAATAATAAATATATATTTAATATTCATTTATATACAATATAAGAATTAGGATTAAAACATTAGTTATTGTCAATAATATATTGTTCACTCTCTCTGATGTACGAAATAGAGAATAAATTGTATGTTTTCCGGAGTCTCTATAATAGTAATAATAATCCAACAAAATTGACTGAATCCGTCCAAAATGAATATTTCCTCTTCAAGAATAAACAACGTTTGGAATAATACAGGTATAAGAGCTTATGAAGGCTTTAAACTTAACCTTTGTCTGAACCTCTCCATCTTTGCAGGATGAACAGGACTCCTCGGTAAGATTGGACATTGTCAGTTGTAAGACAGTTGTTAGATGAATCCACACAAAATGTCGTCGTTTCTGACCCTGGTAATAACTTGCTGAATTAGCTAGTGTCCTTAGTCTCGTTCGTCATTCTGTCCATTCGGTTTTCTAATTATTATAAGTTGCCAATATCGGTCACATTGCTCTATTGTACAGAACACTACCCCATACATTTTAAAATCACAATTACCCCTATTACATATACAACTTTCAAAATATTTTTTAAATATTCAATATCATAATAAAAATATTTCATGTTCAATTTCATCATTTCCTAATTTAAAAGGTATAAAAACACAAGTGGAATACTTTCAATGAGAGAAGCGCATTTAAGATCTCTACCAAATTATTTTATTTTCGATAATTTTCGACGAGTTATCAGCTAAAAAAGTATTTAGTGGAAAGACTGTTGGAGATATTTCTATACAATAGCTGTAAACAAAACTGAATTGTTTGTCCTGAGAATGACTAGCGTGTTCCTCGACGAAGTATCGAAATAAAATATAGTATAGAACAAAATTAAACCTCTTTTTATCTAAAGTAAGCTTTCTCTGAAGTAAGATATTTCGCAGAAACATTTAGAATTTGAATATACCACGGTATATTCAGATTAACGATTTCGTATTTATAAGTGATATTTGTATTAAATAAATATATTTTATATTTTAAGAGATCATTAAAGCGAAAACTCAACCTAGCAATGGTTATAGACACATCCCTCTGTGATTTCAGTGTCATCGGGGGATCCCCTGACCTGCGGGCCTGGATCTTCGGGTCTGACCTCGAAGATGACGACCTGGCCATCCTGGCGTCGGCCAAATCCATCATCTACCGGTACTTCGTACAGGTTGGGCTGACCGGAGGAGCAGAGGACCCGCTCATCGCTTGGGAAAGAGGGCTCACTCGCCGTGGCACATCCCCCGCATGATCATCTGTATTTTAGTTTATTCATAAAAAAAAAAATTCCATTTTTAATGTAAATTTTTAACAAGAAGTCAATTTGTTTCAATTGTCAATTGTCCTCTGTGATTTCAATGTTCTAACGCAGTGTCGGGCAACCTTTTTCGAGTTGCGGCGCACTAAGCTTAATTTCTTTTTTTCGCGGCGCACCTGTGAGAATTTCGTAACAAAAATATTTTTTTCCTTTTTTAACCAACAGATTTTACGGTGTACAAAACTAATTGTGTGAATGTGTGTGTGTTTTACAACATGAAAAAAAAAAGAAGAATTACTACAGCAATACTTTGACGAAAACTCCGAATAAATTTTTTAAATAAATTTATAATTTTTTTGTTTTCTTTTTTTTTAAGCTTTGTAGCTTTGAGTCTCTATTAATAAACAGCTGTGACAAAGATTGTAAATGACGGTTAAGTTTGGACATATTATTTTAAAAATTAGGTATTTTCCCGCAGTATGTATTCAACTTTATTAAATAAAGTTGTTTTCGCGGATTGTTTTTTTTTAACTTATGATTTTAAATAGGTACGTACCTATTTATAATATTTATAAATTATATTTGCATAATTTTATATGAAATATAAAATTATGCAAACTGTTGTAATTATAATACCAAAATAAGTTTTATATAAAACTAGCGGACCCGCCCGGCTTCGCCCGGGTTTTACCCGAGTAAAAGTTTGTCTAACGAATCTCTCGATAAAGTGAACATTTTTTTCCCGGTCCCTTGAAAATACTCGATAAGTTGAATAAAATCAATATTAATTGGTTCCCTCGGTAATTGGAAGTTAAAGGAATAGTATCTTGCCTTGGAATTGTATCATTATTCTTGTATGGATGTACCCGGCTTCGCCCGGGTTTTACCCGAGTAAAGGTTTGTTTAACGAATCTCTCGATAAAGTGAACATTTTTTCCCGGTCCCTTGAAAAAATACTCGATAAGTTGAATAAAATCAATATTAATTGGTTCCCTCGGTAATTGGAAGTTAAAGGAATAGTATCTTGCCTTTGAATTGTATCATTATTCTTGTCTCAAATAAATTGCCGTGTCATCCTGAATTTTGTCTTTCCTAATTTTCTACATTACAAAATCATCGTATCATCATGATAATATTTAGAGCAGATTGTTGAATTATAACAGATAAATTAGAATATTTATCTTGATTATTTCTAGGCGAAAAGTTATTTCAAAAATTGTATTTGCTAGAAACCTTCCCAGTACTATACTAAATAACTTCCCAAAGTTTCATGGCGATCCAATGAGTGGTTTGGTCAGGCATAAAGGACAAACAAACAGACATACATTCATTTTTATATATATAGATGAAATTTGCTTTTTTTTAATTTCATTTTTTATATGAAAATTTTTGAAAAAAAATTATTAAAATTGAATAAAAATTATAAAAAATATTTTTTGAAACATTATTTTTAAATTTAACCAAAAGTTCCAAATACCTACAAAAATGTTCGCGGCACACCTAGAATTCTTCGCGGCACACCAGTGTGCCACGGCACACCGGTTGCCCGACACTGTTCTAACGAATAATAAAAACCTTGCATTGCTAACTTCATAAGAAGATTAAATACCATGGATATAGCTAAAGGTTAATTGCCCAATAGGTTAAGCAATATCATCAGAAAATAGAAAACAAAATTTGTAAATTTTCCAATTCGATATCCGGGGTGTAAATTCTTGGCTTGCCTTTATGACACTTATATATTCTCAGTCTAACAGACGATCAGAGAATTTATACATATTTATAATAGAAAGGAAGAATCAATAGGTAGTTTTGAATATGTATTTGAACACTAGATAAAGATTTTATTAGAAAAAACATTGAAAAATTCCATCAAAATCTGGCAATATTGATATTTTTAAATCCTTTATTAAAGAGAAGGAAAATGTGAAGAATCACAAAAACAAATCTTTATTAAGACTACCGGTCTTATACAGATTCACCACAGGAAGAAAGATAGATGGAAAATATGAAGAATCATATATTTGAACACACCCCTGACTAGGAATAGCAATTCACAAAGCAATAATTTGCAAGAATTTTGAAAAAAAAAAACGAATTAAGCCTTAAAAAAGGAATGTTTACAGTCAAAAACAAAATTATATCTTTGTAAGATACAATAGATATTCGATTAAAAGGACAGGGATTATGATCATTGACTTAAATATCTCTTCTAATACTAGTTTACTGTACAAAAAGAACGATGAACTTTGTTGAGATAAAATAGAGAACATCTTGTATATATAGGCAAATAGAGTGCATTACTCCCAGAAAATCACAAATAAAACACAAACAGTAGGTGATCTTGAAGTAATTTGACTTCTTAGCCTTCTATATTGTGAAATAAGCTTGAAAGGAACAAAATTTAAATCTACAACAATGGCTGAAATATTTATTGGCTATTCAAGCTCAGAAGAAAGGCACGAAGAATGATTGATTCTAAAGAAGAAATTGATGTAATTTAAACCAAAATAATCGAGATTGAGGAACTTCTGATGGAAATTAATGTAGATAATGCGCAAGACTGTTACTTTTGCAAAAGTTCATGTTTAAACTGCTACTAATTCTTCAGAGGAAGTTGAAATGATTTCTCTTTTATTGATCTCCATGATCTTTGCCTTCAAAATATATTGAGCCTTCATACATTTAAATATCAAATGTACAAGATGTATTTCTCTTCAGGGATGAAGACCATATAGAGATCGTACTAAATCATAGATAATTCCTATGAACCATCTCTCTCTTTCTTGTGAAGAATCATTTAAAGTGCACAATGGGATTTACTACCAATTTTTAAGAATAAGTTGCTAATAATTTTGATTCACATTCTTATGGAGATCAGCAATGGAAAAATATGTATTTCTCTTCAGGGAAGAAGACCCTATAGATCGTACTGAATCATATTGATACTTCCTGTGAAGCATCTCTCTCTTTATCGTGAAGAATCATTTGAAGTGTGTAATGGAGATTTACTACCAATTTCTAAGAATAGGTTGATCATAATTTTTCGACTAACATTTTTGTGGATATCACCAATGGAAAATAAAATCTATTTTATTCGGGATATCATCATGTTTGTAACCATACTGAGTTGTTTGAAAATGCAAAACCAATCAAATGCAAGTAAATATGTTCGATCACGAAATTTACAAACAAGAATATTGTTCCTTTGATTTCTCTTATAAATATGGAACAAACTATCCTAAACTATTTTCTCCAGTAAAAATGGAAATTAATTTTATCACTATAATTCAGAAACTATGTTCTTTTATTGGAATACTTGGAGAAACGTCTAAATCGTTCGACCAAAAGACAAGATAAAGGTAGGTAAACCTAATCAGCCGCTTGTTTTTATGCGAGTGTATGGAAATATAGAAGAGTATAGAAATAAGGTATTGAGCATTTATAGGATATTTTTCAAACATCACTCAGTTGAATTTCTTGAATTCTACAGATAAATCAAAAGCTATACTTAGCATAACTTTTTGTTAACTGAAAAAGGGCCATCTAAAATCTTCTTTATCTAAGAAAATGAAAAAGATTCGCAGCGTCTTATATATTTTTCTTTTTTTTTTGCCTTTTCCTAGTACACATGGTACAGGCCATGATAATTATGGTAGATAGAAGAGAGCGACTACTTTTACTGTAAGTACACCACATGTCTACACATGTAAAAAGCAGTTCGACTTTGCACTTACAAATGTGCCAGAGCCCCGTTTGGTTACTTTACTCGCTGGTGGGGTTGGAATTTTGCAATAATCGGGGCCATTGGAGCATTTTTTTATATCATAAAAAAGTGCCCAATGCGGGAATCGATCCCGGGTCGTAGCGGTAGAAAACCACCGATTTAGACCATCCTTCCACCGACCCCCCAAGGGGGGTATATCGAAATCTGCAATCCTGTGATAATAAATCACAAAGCTATGGAATAAAACCTACCTTAAATGGCAAACATGTGTCGTGATCATAAAGGTATTAGTCCTATGGAGCAGCTATAGTCCTCAGTATATTCAGCAAGAGCTGATCGATCCTATTGAATGAGGTTTATCCATTCCTCTGAGTTGAAGAAGAAACTGATGATTTTCTGACCCCTCGCCTCTAATAGTACTGGTTGATTTATGTCTGGGCTGCTGCAATCTTCCTTCCTTTACCTAGGGACTCTTTTTTTTTTTTTAATTTTCCAGAAAAAAGGGGAGTATCAGATGAATAGCTGCCATATCAACTCAAGCTACATTATTGTGAGATTATCCGTTCTCTCCCTTTCTCAACCTGTAGTTACAATATGAAATAATTTGTGATGTATTCCATAATGTGATATATACATTGAAAAACTATTTTGAACAATATATAGAGAAATTATTTAATAAAAATGCATATATTGGATCAAAAATATAAAATATTTGCCAATATTTCATTTGGCTAAACGCCAACTCTTTTCAAGGTAATATAACATATTAATGTTTGTGTATCAACAAACAAGGTTGTTGACACACATTAATATGTTATAATACCTTGATAAAGGTTGGCGTTTAGCCAACTGAAATATTGGCAAAATAAATTATATTTTGATCCAATATATGCCTTTTTAATTAAAAATAAATTTATGGATTGCTCTATTTTTAAAAATAAATAGAGAGAATATGTTTTAAATTATGAAAATAAAGTGTTTATATATTTGAAAAGAAGTTGTGTTATATATATTAACTATGCATTCATTCCTCAGTTTAAAGCATTGTTTACGATAACATTTAATACTGTTTAGGAAAAAAGTTTGTTACAAATTACAATAGGAAGAATAGCAGGATATCATTGACGAGAAGTGACCAAGGAGAGAAAAATTACATGTATATAAATATATGTGTGCAAAAATAATAAAAAGGGTCAGGTGTTGGTATTAAAAGCAAAAAAGACATATCCTGACCACGGCCATCTAGTGGAGCAGATATCAACTAAAACCAGTAACATCCACAGAATGATAACCAATAACAAACCAGTAACATCCATAGTGAAGATAACCAATAACAAACCAGTAACATCCACAGTAATGATAACCAATAACAAACCAGTAACATCCATAGTGAAGATAACCAATAACAAACCAGTAACATCCACAGTGAAGATAACCAATAACAAACCAGTAACATCCACAGTGAAGATAACCAATAACAAACCAGTAACATCCACAGTAATGATAACCAATAACAAACTAGTAACATCCACAGTTAAGATAACCAATAACAAACCAGTAACATCCACAGTGGAGATAACCAATAACAAACCAGTAACATCCACAGTAAAGATAACCAATAACAAACCAGTAACATCCACAGTAAAGATAACCAATAACAAACCAGTAACATCCACAGTGAAGATAACCAATAACAAACCAGTAACATCCGCGGTCAAGCACACAGCCGAGGTCGGGCAGTAATCCATCCCGAGCATAAGTCACGTTTACCCTGCAGTAATGAAATTACTCCGCGAGGTTATTACGGCACGTGAATTATTTACCCTTACGTACTGGCGGTGGCGGTATTTATCATGCCGTAAGTCCTGGATTTCCTATTTATCCCCGCACTGGTTGGTTTCTTTGTTGACCTCGTCATTGGCCCAGAGAATCTTTTACTCAGCACAAAGCCAATAGGCTACAAATGTAGGACAAGGTATGTTTGATCGATGCAGTAGAGGTATTGTTTTAGCATACAAGTAATTATTAAAATTGATTATATTTATACATTTGATCCAATATATTTATTAATTATTATCACCAAATCAGACGCAATATCCCCACAAGGGATGCTCGCGTCAAGAAACAACCCTAAATTCAGCTAATATTTTACATAAACAATTGAATAATCACATGGTTTAATCCAATTTATTCACTTTAAATTGAAGATTTATTAATGGAGTGCTCTATTTTCGAAACAAGTAGATATATATTTAAGGTATCAAAATAGTTTATCTCTTGTGATGTAACTACAAGAAGTTACGTCAGACTCGTATTGTTTTATTCCATTATAATTTATTTATCTGAATAACTAAACCGATTAAACATTTAGAAACCAGCTCAACTTAAATAAACTTTTTGATTGCGCAATGTCATTGGATATATGTATATCTTAGGTTATATAATCGTCTGAGGTAAATTCATTAGGTATATGTATGTTATAATATAAAAATGAGATTTTCTGCTGATTTTGGTTATCTTGAGGATTATGTTATGGTAATGCAGTCGTGGTTAAAATCTTGAAAGTAATACTAAAAATAGTTTTGATCAGATCATTAATTTATTTAATTGAGCTGAAGGAATATATAAAAATACAATTTGATAAAGGTACTGCTTGGCTTAAGGCGTAAGAATAAAAAAAAAAAGAAAACATATTTACATATTGTACAAAAGGTTTGAGCCGGCCATCGGGAAAGAGAGAGAGAGAGAGAGAAAATATCTTTATTTACGGGGCTGCTAACCAAAATAAATGATTTTTGAGCCAACTTCAATCAAGGTATCATAACATATGATAACCCTGGAAGCTTCATTTATTTAATAATATTAATGTGTGTTAATCACAAACTCAGCGTTGTTGACACACATTAAAATGTTATAACACCTTGATAAAGGTTGGCGTTCAGCCAACTGAAATATTGGTAGAATAAATGATATTTTGATCCAATATATGTCTTTTTATTTAAAGATCATTTATGAACTCTATTTTCAAAACTCAAGTAATTATTTACCATATTATATAATATTCTATAGAGATATAGAGAGAGTCCAGGCGTGTGGATAAACAATATATTATAAAATGCTTCAGATTATACTCCTTTTAACAATTGTAATTCGGGGGACAATAAAGGAATCAATACAGATACCAATATCAAATATCATATCAAATGTATCATATTTTACAAACGGTATTCCTACAAAGTTCCATCCAAATTTTTATAGTCACTCAATTTTTCGCAATACACTGTTCAGCACTACATACAACAAGAGGTCTATCAGAAACACCAAATTGTTCCTGCGGAGAAACTGAACAAACTGCTCTTCACCTTATCTACGACTGTCCGAACTTTACAGAAGTGAGACATCAATTGTTCCCTGATATAAATCACTTAACTCTCTTACATCAGCCACTTTGTCTATATAAATTTTATGTATTTTACATATTATGTATTTTATGTATATGAAAATAATAGTACAAATGTGACATGGTACTGGGATTATGTTAATAAATTAAGAAGAAGACATCTCTTTATCGTGCAACTGAAAGTTGCTGATGGCTTGCGCTATCTATTGGAATAAATATAGCAACTAATCGTTGATTTTTAATTATTCCAGAATTAGCCAAATAACCATTCTTGATAGCTTTTCTGATTGACCAATTCTGGATAAATTTAAAATCAATAAATAGTTGATATTAATTCCGATAGATGGCGCAAGCTATCACAACTTTTAGTTGCACGATAAGGAGATGTCTTTTTCTTAATTTATGAACTCTGTCGTTCAATACATGTATATACAACAACACAACAAAAGCCTTTATTTAGGGCATTCCGCCCCATATAGGATTCGTCGTATTTACACATCAACAAGAGGAGAGGGAAGAGGAAACATTTACAACAAAATAAAGTTTGTCTCACATTCAGTTACCTATTTACAGATAGATCATCATCCAGTATCCTTTGCCCTGCATTCTTTCTCATGCGCCCAGCTTCTGTGCAGAACTTAAAGTATCTAACAATCATCCAGAACTGAAGAGAGAAGTTGACATATGTGTTGGTATCTAAATTGACCAGAGTTAGGGCTTGGGAAAATTTCATATTATTTCGTATTAATAATACATGTATATTTGTAAATATTTAATCTTGAGTTTCAATTCGTTTGTTGTTTCGTTTGTTTCCTCTGTGATAGGCGCAGGTACTACAATATTGCGCCTTGTTGTGTGTGTGTGATTAATAAATAAAATATAAATATAGATGAGAATCTGATAATTCTACTTCTCTCTCCTAAATTCATTTTATGTATTTAACCTTATATAATCTTATATGGACGTTATAATAAATCAGTTTCAATCTCAATCTCTCTCCCAAAATGTCTATAGTTCTATTATTGCGAAATTTCAAAACCATCGCTTATTTGCTAATTTTCCCCCAAATTAACTTCCCTGATGGGTCACACAAATTAAATTTTAGACTAATTTTTGTTTGAATTTTTTATTATAAGCTAATTTCAATAAAATTCAATTAGCTCTATAAACACACAAAGATGAAATTTTTAAAATGAAAAAAAATTGTGACGTTAAAAAATAATTAGTGGTCACGTTGTCAATCTTTTTACACCGTTTTGATCAGGGTGTATGTACGAATCCATGAAAATATTGAATACTTTTTATAAAAAAGATACATAAACTGAAATGAAGTAGAAAAAATATACATATATATATATATATAGATGTTTGAAAAATAGAGCAATCCATATATTAAATTATTTTAAAATGCTTATTTTGGATCATAAATTTTATTTTCCAATATATCGTATGACAACTTGCCAAACTTGTTCGGGAAACAAGATTGTTTTGAGATGCTCGCGTATCAATTCACGAGTATGTACAACTGAATATTGTAGGTTTTATATTATTTATTTAAGTAACCCAGGTTCCTGGAGCGTACAGAAGTCGCCAACTACCCGGGATGTCCTTCTGACCTAAATCTTCTTGGATTTATATACAATGCCAGTGGAAGTCCAATTAATGAGGTGTCGCCAGGCAGATTTCTTTCTTGGGAGATTTTCTAGGGATGCTGGACATATGTTGGTGATACCTAGGAGAGTGGCTGTCTGGAATCTTTGGTATTGGAAGGTTGGGCAAGTGAAGAGGAGGTGGTCTACGGTTTGGTCTTCATCTTGGCAGTGGGGGCAAGTTGGGTCTTCTTTCGATACCGTTGCAAGGTCTGCCTGAATGTAACCATGGCCGGTCAAGATTGTTGTGGAGGTAGATCCATGCTTGATGTTTCGAAGCATTTGGAGGAGTAGTTTCGGGGTAGCAGCAAATCTTCGTAGATTTCTGGTGGAGTAATCTTGGATGTAGAGGTCTGTCCACATTTTGAGGGCTATCTGTTCTTTTTTACCGCGCGCGACGCTCTTTGGGAGGGTGATAAAGGATAGTGGCAGATTAGAATGTGCTGCAGCCTTTGCCGCCTGATCCGCCAGTTTATTAGGTTTTATATATTTCAAATTTTACAGCAGTTGTACATACTCGTGAATTGATACGCGAGCATATCAAAACAATCTTGTTCCCCGAAGAAGTTTGGCGAGTTGTTATACGAAATATTTGAAAATAAAACATTTTGATCCGAAATAAGCATTTCTGAATAATATATATGTCGTAAACCCGGGTAAGCCAACAAGTGAGTTGGAAGCAGTCGGGGTTTAGTGGCAAGTCCTGCAGAGTGGGAAGTCCGCACGGGACAGTAAGGACAAAGTTTGGTATCAAAGACGCTCTCCTAGTACGTCTCACGTGGCACCAGGACCAAGGGAAAGTTGAGGATTAACTGAGGAAAGCTCGGCGTCCAGCCTGAAGCCGCGGAGGCAGAAAGGAGAAAAAACGGCGGCCACGAGGGCCGCCGTGAGATGAAAACCGACCTAGACTCAGCGGGCCTGTCCGAAATATCCACTTTAACCTGACTAACTGTCAACATCCGGACAAACGTCCCTTATCTGTCCCTCTTTGGATCCCCCGGTTGTCCGGTGGCAAGCTGGTGTCACTTTCAGACGACTAGAAAAGACGTCATACTTTATTACTTACATATCACATTGTTTAAATTACGAAATATAAATATATAAAATAATATTAATAATTATCTTTTATAAATCCTTTTGGTGCAATAGGAATATTAATAAACTCTTTTATACACATCATAAAGTTGCAAGAAGATTATATTGATGTACCTATAAATAGAGAGGCATATCTTCCTTCCTTTTTTAAATTATACATCTTCTTTCTATTCCGGGTTAATTGGCCATTTAGAGCATGGTCTTCTAACCCCCATGGCAGAACTTCCAGTGGCAAGGGATTCTAGGATCTGGCAGCAAAGATATCTTGCAGGGGTGGAGGAAACGTGGAGTTGGCAGGGGAACAGCGCCTGGGAGCAGTGAGAGGCAGGAGTCTTGGTAGGGGAACAGCGCCTGGGAGCAGTGAGAGGCAGGAGTCTTGGCAGGGGAACAGCGCCTGGGTGCAGTGAGAGGCAGGAGTCTTGGCAGGGGAACAGCGCCTGGAAGCAGGGAGAGACAGGAGTCTTGGTAGGGGAACAGCGCCTGGGAGCAGGGAGAGGCAGGAGTCTTGGCAGGGGAACAGCGCCTGGGAGCAGGGAGAGACAGGAATCTTGGCAGAGGAACAGCGCCTGGGAGCAGGGAGAGACAGGAGTCTTGGCAGGGGAGGAAATCCAGTAGGAGAGGACAGTGACAATTGACAATTGAAAATAGTCTATTGACATCTAGTCAATAGTCAAAGAGAGAGTTTACAGAGTTTAAAATAGTAGAGAAAATATATATAACAGACGAGGCCTTCTCCGAAAGGACGTCTGGATCCTATCAGGAGCCGAGAGCGGTTCTAAGTTTAGACAGGCCCCTGACAATTCTGGGATCCATACCCCCAATATGCTGGTTGACAGTGTTGAGGAATTTGGCGAGGATAATCTTGTGTTCAGGCGAGAGTCGCCCGAGGATATATTTCCTAGGAGAGGACAATGAAAGTGGACGGAGGAGAAAATAAATTATGCATCAGTCGATGTATTATGCTCATCATCTTAGTGAAAGACATTACTAGTTGTTGTTGTTGTCGTGTCCAAAGAAGAGTCTCAGATATCTCCATACATCTCTATCACAGCAGCAGCAATATCCACTATCTTGGGTGTGTAAAGCTGCTGCTCTGGGTCTAAGTCAATTTTCTGCAAGGCTGCGGCCATTACTGGGCATGAGAATATGTGAGTAGGTGTTAGTTCCACACCAGGACAGTTGTTACATGTCCTATAGGTTCTCGTGCCATCTGGATGTATTGTCATTCCTTTATAGTGTTTTGTTCTAAGTCTTGTTATAGTTTTGTCAGTTTTGTCTCAGAGTTTATTTCACATATTTTATCTTTTCTTATTTTTTTGTTTGATTATTACAAGTGATAATAAAGAATGAGCCACATTCAACACCAGTTTTGACAAATTCAGACAAGTCAACCTGTATATTATGGTTTCAGGCTATGATCTCATGTATACAGGTTAGCTTTTGCCGAATTTATCAAAACTGGTTAAGTGGCTTATTCATCTTCGCTAGTAAAGTTGTTTACCAGGGTAATGAATATAATGCATCCTTCTGATGTATAATTGAAAATATAGTTTCTAGGATATGAAAATTAGAAACCATTTTAGACGCGTAAGATTCTTTTTGAAATTAAACAATTTCTACTGCCCTTACTGCAATGGAAAAATTAATGGGAGGGCCTTGCTCATCAGTGGTGAACCCTCCCAGCGGTTTCGCCAGTTTAATCTACCATACCGCTTTTATATTGCATTTTTCGATCTTCCTTTTATATTGATACTGTTGCTAGACTCTTGGAATGGGTATTTTAGATGAACTATGGACATAAGCTTTGAGGACAGTAGAATTACATACAATTATAAATATATAATAAGTTTCGAGCAATGGCTCTTCCGCAAATATCAATTTGTGTCCTTTATTAGAACATTATATTACGATGCACTAGAGCACTAGGTATATGTTATATAAAAATTATCTTATTTTTAAAATTATAATTTCTAGAACAAACTGCTCTGTAAAGTCGACCGCCAGATGTCGCGGCTCTCCCTTTATAAATCTTTGTTTGTTGTTTCTCGTTGGCGCGGCTCAAATCTTTCAGTAAACATGTAAATATGTATGTTGTTTTCTTTATTTATCATGCCTTAAATTGGGTACAGCTATCTCAAATTATGTATTATATATTTCATTAGAACAATTATAGCAAATTGTGAATACATCTGTGTTTATTATATTTTCAAAACATCACGACTACAAACCAATACCAAAATGCTTACGAACTCAAATCAATCAGCGAATAATAATTCTATAAATCAATAATTATTTAATAAAATGTATATGCTATCGATAATTTACTACAATTATCCTTTCTACCTTTACTAGAAGTATACGCTTGGCTAATAGATGGTCTCAATGTTATAGCAAAAATCTAATACCTCAGCTGTAAGATTATTAGTTATAAAAGCGTAGGCCGTTGAAGTCTTTCAGTTTATCCATCTGAAAGCCAGCTTTTGTTCTGAAGAGCAGGTAGTTAGTATCTCTACCAGGTTGTAATGTCGGCCTTCTTTAACACGTGTGGGAAGATATTCCTCGGATAAATGTTAGTAGTTTTCCTTTTATAAGGACGTTTCCCTTATAAAATAAAAGGTGAATTGCTTCTCTGGAATGCCTTTAAATAATATTATGTTATCTCTCCGAAAATGCTAAAAATAATATGTAGAGAGCAGATGAATTAGCAAAGGTGGCCAAAAAGTTGAGCTAAAGGAAAGAACAAATGTCAGAATGTGACGCTGATCTTTGGAAAATACAAGATAATTAAAAAATAAAATAAAAGATCAAATATTCGAAATAAACTCTGAGAAAATAATTACAATAACTATAACAAAACTCAAAAAGAAACACTACAAAGAAATGACAATACATCCAGATGGCACAAGAACCTACAGGACATGCAAAAATTGTCCTGGTGTGGAACTAACACCTACCTACATATTCTCATGTCCAGCAATGGCTGCAGCCTTTTAGAAAATTGACATGGACCGAAAGCAGAAGCTTTGCACACCCAAGATAGTGGACATTGCTGGTGCTGTGATAGAGATACATGAAGACATCTAAGGCTCTTCATTGGATACGACAACAACAACAACAGAAGATTGACATGACCCAGAGAAGCAGCTTTACACACCCAAGATAATGAACATTTCTGTGATAGAGATACATGGAGACATCCGAGGCTCTTCATTGGACACGACAACAAAAACAACATAAGATATTAAAGTAACTCCATGATCTCCTTCGGTTACAGAAGATGTCAGGTTGTTGAATAACTTGTCTGGAACAGGTGGAGATAAAAGAATTTTTTCCGAAAGTTTGTATTTTCTTTTTGCGTCAAGATAAGAAGCCTGTATCAATTTGCTGGCACTTATCTCTCTTTTGTATGGTTTTATAAAAGAAGGAAAAATGTACGAGAAATGTTCAATATATATAAATGTTTTGATATTCGAATATTCACACACTTATTACAACATTTATTTTGTCTGTAATGTATATGTTTGAAGTTTGTAAGTTAACTTTGTAATTATTCTTGGCACACAAAAAAATGTTGGCATTCAGCCAACTGAAATATTGTTAAATAAATTATATTTTGATCTAATATATGCCTTTCCAATTATATATTATATATATTATATAATCTAAAGTGAAAATATTTTAATTTTTTTAAAACATGTATTTTATTTTCATCATTGAGGTATTCTATTATTTTTGACAATAGATTTTAGAACATAACACTTTGTAAATTGTTGTAAATATGTATAGTTGAACCTACCTTTTTTTAATTCACGAATATCGAATTCATTTTATAAATTCTATATTACCGTGAAAAATAATTTTATGTGTAATTTGCTTCAACTAATTAAAAAAAAAACTACTTGATGGGTAAATAATCATATTTTCTATTTTCACGACTGCACCTTCAATTCTCTATCTTTTTCAACAACAAAACAAAATAATCATAACATATATATTTTTTTAAATAATATTTCATAGATAAAATACTCTGTTAAATCGATCGCCAGAGGTTACGCTTCCCCTATAAAAACTGATTGTTGTTGTTTCCCGATGGCCAGCTCAAACCTTGTGTACATTATGTAAATAGGTTTTTTATTTTTTATTCTTACTCCTTAAACCAGGCAGAACTTTTATCAAATTATGTTTTTCATATATTCCTTTAGTTCAATTAAAGCAATTACTGATCAAGACTATTTTTACTATATTCTTTCAAGATTTTAACCACGACTGCATTACCATAACATAATCCACAATATAATTAAAATCAAAAGAAAATCTCATTTTTATATTATATATATATACGTTAAAAAATATATTTTATAAACACATAGAATTCTTATCGACAAATCAAAAGAAATATTCGGAATAAAAACGAAGCAGGGAGAGAGAGTTTTTATTACAAATTTATATTAAAAAGAAATAAAAAAAATCTCCCTTTCTCAAAATAGACGCGCGTAATGAAATTTGGGGATTAAAAACGACCCGACTTTGGTATTATTGCCGAGAGTAATGATTGAATGTTTATTGAGTCTGATCAACTTCCTTGGATAAATCTATCAACGTCCAGTAGCTTGGAAATCTCTGAATATTTTACATTTCAAGTTATTCACTTTTGACAATTCACAATTAAAATAATTTTATTGACATCTTGTCAATACATGCAAAGTGCACAGTCTGCACTATTTAAAAATATATAATTATATATATATGTAGCATACTAGGTACAATGAATATGTCGCCTCTGCCACCGCTGCAGAGTTTGGTAAAGAATCACCAGCAGGCCTCCAGCGACACCACGCATTTCGCGATCTACGAAGAATATATAGATCGCGTATTTCGCCGCTGAAGAGATGGTGATGGCGTGGTCCTCGAGACCAACTGGAAAGATCCAGGACTGCAGGTCCGGCTTATTTAAACTTGAGAAACGACAGTTTTAAGTACTGCATTATTCGAATATTTATCACACGCTCCGTGTAGGACAACTAAAACATAGCTTATATTCTCTTCAAATTATTAAAAACATATTATTCAACAAAAGGAAAAAGAGGAATACTACAGCGTTTGGATAATCATTCAAATATACACTTAATTTATATTATTTTCCAATTATTTATATTTTGATCAATCGTTTTGTGGCCACTATATTTCAATAATTGAAGAGTATATGCATAAATAAATCATTGGTTTCTAAAACCACGAAGTTTTCGAACATTTTCAATGTTTTAAACAGCGATGAGATAGGTTACAATATGGAGATTTATCAGATTTAAAAATACCCGAAATGTTGGTGTGGGATGTTGTTAAATATTGTCACTGTATAATATTTGCATATATATTTTCAATTCATCATGTAAATTATCATATAATAACTATTAAGTAAAGAGTAGCCAAATTTGTCTATATAAAAGAAGGAGACCTAGAATTACCACTTCCAGCCAATGATACACAGTGTCGCTTTTAACCACTCTTTATTTCACAAGCTTCCGGGCCAATATGTCCTTCAACAAGAGACCTAGAAGTACCACTTCCAGCCAATGATACACAGTGTGGCTTTTAACCACTCTTTATTTCTCAAGATTTCGGGCCAATATGTCCTTCAACAGGAGACCTAGAAGTACCACTTCCAGCCAATGATACACAGTGTGGCTTTTAACCACTCTTTATTTCTCAAGCTTCCGGGCCAATATGTCCTTCAACAAGAGACCTAGAAGTACCACTTCCAGCCAATGATACACAGTGTGGCTTTTAACCACTCTTTATTTCTCAAGATTTCGGGCCAATATGTCCTTCAACAGGAGACCTAGAAGTACCACTTCCAGCCAATTATACACAGTGTGGCTTTTAACCACTCTTTATTTCTCAAGATTTCGGGCCAATATGTCCTTCAACAGGAGACCTAGAAGTACCACTTCCAGCCAATTATACACAGTGTGGCTTTAACCACTCTTTATTTCTCAAGATTTCGGGCCAATATGTCCTTCAACAGGACACCTAGAAGTACCACTTCCAGCCAATTATACACATTGTGGCTTTTAACCACTCTTTATTTCTCATACTTTCGGGCCAATATGTCCTTCAACAAGAGACCTAGAAGTACCACTTCCAGCCAATTATACACAGTGTGGCTTTAACCACTCTTTATTTCTCAAGATTTCGGGCCAATATGTCCTTCAACAGGACACCTAGAAGTACCACTTCCAGCCAATTATACACATTGTGGCTTTTAACCACTCTTTATTTCTCATACTTTCGGGCCAATATGTCCTTCAACAGGAGACCTAGAAGTACCACTTCCAGCCAATTATACACAGTGTGGCTTTAACCACTCTTTATTTCTCAAGATTTCGGGCCAATATGTCCTTCAACAGGACACCTAGAAGTACCACCTCCAGCCAATTATACACAGTGTGGCTTTTAACCACTCTTTATTTCTCATACTTTCGGGCCAATATGTCCTTCAACAAGAGACCTAGAAGTACCACTTCCAGCCAATACACAGTGTGGCTTTTAACCAATCTTTATTTCTCAAGCTTCCGGGCCAATATGTCCTTCAACAGGAGACCTAGAAGTACCATTCCAGCCAATTGTACACAGTGTGGCTTTTAACCACTCTTTATTTCTCAAGATTTCGGCCAATATGTCCTTCAACAGGAGACCTAGAAGTACCACTTCCAGCCAATTATACACAGTGTGGCTTTTAACCACTCTTTATTTCTCAAGATTTCGGGCCAATATGTCCTTCAACAGGAGACCTAGAAGTACCATTTCCAGCCTATTACTACAAACGCTAGGTTGAAGGGCATATTGGTCTGAAAACTTGGAAAATGAAAAAGTTAAAATAGACATGGCCCTGGATTGCTTATTCATTTCGTCAAGTTGCAAAGGCAGGGATGAATAAGTATGAAAGATAACAGCTAGTCATATAAAGCTTTTACAGTTAAACCTGTCTATAGCCTCCCCTCTAAATAGCGCCTCCCTCTCTATAGCGCCGATTTTAAATACATAGTTCGATGCGATTTACATTTAAAGTGACCTGTCTATAGCACCCTATTTTGGTGAGTCCCAAGAAGGGGCGCTATAGACAGGTTCAACTGTATATTCTAATCAAATATTGTCTGTAAAATAGTTTATTGAAAAAATAAAAAAAGCAAAATAGGATATCTATGGGCTTTATTTAATAAAATCATATATTGAGAATGTTCAATCTTCTGTTATATATTTGAGAGGGAAAAGAGGAAAATAAAGTACTAAATATATAAACGTAATATATCGGGACGTTTGATTTATTTCCATTTAATTTTGTTTTATTCATTGGGCCTAGTGTCAAATTGATCCCTTGGGTGATAAATGGCCGGGAAAAATTAAATTTTAAGAAGTTGGAGTCCGGGGTCCTGCGGGATTTGCCATCATAGAGGCTTCCATCTCCCCTGGACTTCTTTCCTGTCATCTCTCTCACATCTTAGAAACACTGTATAGTCTTTGTATATCACAAACTATATACATTTATATGATGCACTAGCGCGCCATCTGTTATCAAAATTCTAAACTACTTTAAAGGCGTAAGATTCTTTTTCAAATTAAACAATTTCTACTGCCCTTACTGCAATGGAAAATGGAGGGTTCACCACTGATGAGACAGGCCCTCCTTTTAATTTTTCCATTGCAGTAAGGGCAGTAGAAATTGTTTAATTTGAAAAAGAATCTTACGCCTTTAAAATACATGTATATATCTATTAGAAATTTCCATTAATATCTTTAACACTATAAGTGTATTTTTATCTGAAATATATCTGTGAAAAATGAGGAAATATTTAAAAAGGTCAGGTGTCGATATTAAAAAAGAAAAAGGTATATTATGACCGCTTATATGAGTAATTTAAATGACAGAGCGCCATCAAATGGACCAAATTTAACTAAACATTGAAATAAATTGTTCCATTAAATATGGCCTAAACAATTTCTCGATAAATCAAGAAAAACCAACCACGTACTTGTTTATGGATGTTGGCCCTTCTCAAATTTCCAAAGCTTGTGCTGTGGCTTTGTCACCGACTTGAGGCAGCGACGGTCAATGGATGGCGTCTTATTTTGACATTTATTTTTAAAGGAGAAACGATCTTTGCTTCTATAGGTCAATTTTCTCCCGGAAAATTTTCCATCTATATATATATAGATGGAAAAATTGCCGGGAGGAAATTGATCCATAGAAGCATAGGGCGCTTCTCCCGTCAAAATAAACGTCAAAAACTGACGCCATCTATTGACCGTCGCCGCAACTTAGCGGCCTCGGGTCGGTGACAAAGCCACAACACCAGCTTTGGCAAACTGAGAAGCGTCCACCTAGAGACCATGGTTTCGGGCTAATGGCCCTCGTCAGTCTAGGGCGGACTTTATTCCACGAGATTCACACGGGATCTAATGGAATCTTCACAATCTACCAAAGAGGTGTTTTGCTGGCAAGGTGGCTGGGCCAAATATATGGCTAGAATATAGATGGAAAAATTGCCGGGAGGAAATTGATCCATAGAAGCATAGGGCGCTTCTATATATATATATATAATTTTAAAAAGGCATATATTGGATCAAAATACTATTTATTTTACCAATATTTCAGTTGGCTGAACGTCAACCTTTATCAAGGTGTTATAACATATTTAAATATAACATAATTAAATATGTTATAATTCCTTGATAAAGGTTGGCGTTCAGCCAACTAATATATTGATAAAATAAATGATATTTTGATCCAATATATGCCTTTTTAATTAATGGTTTATTTATGGATTGCTCTATTTCAAATATATACACTGGTGTCCAAAAAATAAGAAACTTAACCAATATTGAAATTTCTCAAAAGCTAATTTATTAACAAATATAAAATTCAGTGTACAAATAGTTTAAACTATGGAGAATTTGACTAGCTATATGAAAATAAAAAAAAATATTTGAAATTATGAAATATGCAAATTATTACCAACATACCCAAAGCTAAGGTTCCAGATCTTAAAGAAATAAGATATCAATAGGGAGTATGATCACCTCTAACAGCTATCAAGGTCTCACAGCGAGCCCTCATACTGTTTACCAGGCTTTGGAGGAGGCCCAGGGGTAGTAAACCCCACTCCTCCAATAGAGCAGTTCTTAGCTCAACGAGGGTTCTGGGAGAGGGGTGACGAGCTCCAATACGCCTCTCTAGAGCATCCCACACATGCTCTATTGGATTCAGGTCCGGAGATCTGGCTGGCCAATCCATCCTTCGAATATTCTCACTCTGTAGATATTCATTGACTAGCCTAGCCCTATGCGGACGAGCATTATCGTCCATAAAAATTAAATTGTGACCAATTTGATCTCTATAAGGTCTTAGATAGGGCTCAAGGATCTCGTCCCTGTACCTTTGGGCAGTTAAAGTGCCCCCAGAAAAATGTGGAGGGGTGTGCGTCTGCTAGAACTGATGCCAGCCCAGACTAAGAGACTGCCCCCTCTAAAACTGTCTATTTCCCTGATGTTACTGGGATGATAGCGGGTTCCAGGCTCCCTCCAGATGAAAACTCGTCGAGAATCTGTTTTTAAACTAAATCTTGACTCGTCACTGAAGAGAACATTGGCCCACTGATCATGAGTCCAGGCGTGATGTTCCAAGCACCAATTCAAGCGGGCTCTCCTGTGAGCAGAGGTTAAAGGGATACAGACCATTGGTCGTCTTGCATAAAGAGCACCTTCGTGAAGCCTTCGGTAAACAGTTTGTCTTGAAATTCTCGTTCCAGTAGCACTTGAGAGTTCATTAGAGAGTTGAATAGCTGTTATCTCCCTATGGCGCTTGGCAGTTACGACCAGATAACGGCCTTCAGAGGTAGCTGTTTTTCTTTTTCTACCAGAACCTTCTTTTCTTTTGATGGTTCCTGTCTCAATGAACTGTTTCCATATTTTGCTGACCACAGATTTATTCACATTTAGCCATTTTGCTACTTCAACTTGTGATTGCCCTGCCTCCATTCTTCCAACAGCTCTCCATTTTAAATCATCTGCTAAAACTTTTCGTAAACTCATAATTAACTAAGGATTAAATAAAATTATAATTGGATAATTTTTAGATGGGGTAAACGACACGCCAAATAGCACACTTATAAAGACAAGCAAAAATATGCATATTTTCAATTTTACCGAATCGAATGGTTGCGATAAATAAATTCTACGACTCAAAATACCTAATTAAATTACTTTTTAGCTTTTAGCGTTGTATATTTTAAAACATATCATTAAAAAACAAAAGTTTCTTATTTTTTGGACACCAGTGTATAAAAACAAGAAAATGTTAATACTATATATATAAATATATTTATAAAAAATCGATTTAAAAAAAGAGGAAGGTATCTTAGATATATTTGTATTTGAAAATTACGGTGAGAAGTGAACTAGCCTTTGTCGGGGAGCGTAGTTCTCACTGAAATTTTGGAACAAGTCTGTAAGATAGAACTTAAATCCTTTATTGAGATAGAGACATAGAATAATTGAATATATATATACAAGTAATTTATAATACAATATAATGCGGCTTATGATTGCAAGGTTTTCCGTTTATCATTACTCTTCACAATTCATCCTTTCATACTTCATCTCTAAGGTTAGAAATAATCGTTATTTCTCCTTGAAAATAAATTTCGATTTTTCGTTTAAAAGAAACTTATGCGGAATATATTTCAAATGTCGTTTTATATATACAAATACTTACTATATACTTGTTAAAAAATTTACACAAATAAATTTACTGGCAATGCGCTACTTTTAAATATAATCTAATATTATATCTACAGACCTTAATGCAATGATATCAATTATTGAATGAGAGGGCTTGGCTCATCAGTAGTGAAACCTCTCAGCGGTTTCGCCAAATTAAATATGATATTTAAATAATTAATTTGGCGAAACCGCTGAGAGGGTTCACTACCGATGAGCCAAGCCCTCTCATTCAATAACTCATATCATTACAGTAAGGTCTGTAGAGATAATATTAGATGATATTTAAAAGAAACGCATTGCCAGTAAATTTATTTGTATAAAATTTTAACGATAGATGGCAATTAAATTTAATTTACTAATATACTTGTTTATATACTTGTTATAATTACAAAATATCCTCCCCCCCACAATGAGTTACCTTTTTATTTTAAATAACTAGCTTTCAAACGATAAACGCTCTTCAACGGACTCAATAAAAAACATCGACTATATCTTGCAAGAAATATTTACAAATATTAACGCGCGCAGCGTGGATATTTACAACTGAAATTTTAACATTGATATGTAATTTAAAAATGTTATGGAATATGTTTATTTAGATTTTTGAGACAACCAGAACCTATAAAATAGTCGATTTTTTATTAGGCCCGTTGAAGAGCGATTATCGCTTGAAAGCTAGCGTTTTGAAATAAAAAGGAAACTTATTGTGAGGAAATATTTTGTAATTTCAAAAGTTTTTGACAATTTCATCATGAATAGAAATTTATATACTTGTACTTGCAGAATTAATCTAATATAACAACAAATCTTTTTTATATAAAATACTAGAAGAATGACCCGGCTTCGCCCGAGAAATCCCCCGAGTGAAGTATCCTTCATACTGAAAGTACATCAATAATAAATAGTAGAAGTGCCATAGAATAGCAATACAGAAGAAACACATAAACTACAGGAAAAAAAAGTGTGTAATGGCAAAAATTGTATTATATTAGTGTTTAGGTATTTGATTTAATTATTTTTTGCAATCCAATTAGTTGTTTCAAAATTAATATAGTTTAAATAAATGAGTTTTAAAAATTGTAAAAAAAAATGCATCGGCCGAGAATCGAACCCGGGCCGCCCGCGTGGCAGGCGAGCATTCTCGCCATTGAACTACCGATGCTTATAAGAAATGGCCATATTTGGGTATTTATTCTATTCACAAAAGCAAACGGTGACAGAATTAAGAATTGATTGATGACTCTTATACTTGTATATTTTAATGACAATTATTCAAATAAATATTCATTATATTTATATATTTATTTAACAGTTGGGAGAGACACGCCATATCCACAATTAGAATAATTGCGTGTATATATTACATTATATACAATTAACACAATTGAACATTAGGAATCATGAAAATTATACGTTCGATGTCAAGTTTTGCATATTGCAATTAGAAATAGTAGCTTGAAATATGTACATTCAACACTTTCGCCTTGAAATATACATCCTGCAGAATCTATTAAACTTAATGTATTGGTCTTTATTGCAAGCAACTTGTTTTGTATTAGTCAGGTAAAGTTGGTTTTCTTCCCTTAGACCAGAAGTAAATAAATATTCATACTATGTATTTAGTATGAAGTAAGGAATGAAGAGTAGCTTCTTATATAGACATTTTATTCACGCTAGCTTTCGAACCTATGAGGTTCTTCAACGGGCTTGGGTAGCTTTTTACACTAACAAAATGTATTTTTAAAATGAATTATAATTTATAAAAAGATAGAAAAAATGTAAAAGGTTGAGACAGATATTTTAAAAAGAATGTATAACTGAAAGTTATTAGTCTGAAATATACGATCGCTAATAGACAATGAGTATCTAAGGATAATAGAATGTTTCTTAGACAAGAAGACAACCTGAATATAAGCATGTTGAAAGAGAAATTTCGATTGTTTTCAAAAATGGGAATAAAATGATAACTAGGGTTTCTAGAAATATAAATGCTGGCCAGGCAACCTCAAGATAGAACCATTTTTAACGTCTTGTCAAATGTTTTATTTTTATTTATTTCTCCTGATGAAGACAATGGATTTTTGTTGAAACATTGAGAAAAAACAAAACTCTAACTGGCCGAAGTGTCTATTTTTTTACAGAAATATGAATTATAAAATAAATGAAGCTTCTAGGGCTAAGTTTCTTGTGCAACTTTTTATTTTCAAGCTATCGGACTTGTCAGTCCTTCAACATGATTATCACGTTAAAATTTAATAATAAATACAATTTTTATATACATATTATTATATATATACTGATACGTTCTGGTTGAATATGAATACAGGCCAGGCAACCTTTATCTTCAATATATGGTTTCTAGGTAATAACTATCCCAAATATAGAGACTATACCTGAGTCATAATAGCAACGTTGCTATAAAAATTGGCTTCCAAGAAGTAAATCGATCAATCTAGGATGGCAATAAATACATCTGCCATATTCTCTACAGCATTTCTGCAGCTCCGGAGAATTATTCCACGGAAAATCTGGGATTATATCCGTGAATTTTAATATTTTCCATTTCCTTCCAACACGAGTAAAGTTTAATATCAGGTTTTTATTTCTCGGCCGGGGCGACCAATCGATAGCTGTTGTTGTTCAGAGAGAAATATTCAAAATTTATTCTCGAATTATATGCAAGCGATGCCCAGCACAATGTCTGCTGGTGATAATTCTTGCATAGTTTGACTTATTTCTATGAATGTGTTCAAGGTTTGATTTTGTTGTATTTTTAGGATATATTTTGGGACATGCTCTATGTAGTTTACAAATTCCAGATACCTACTGCTGGAATGTCTACTTTTCTACAGCCATAGACAACAGACAGTTACTACTGTTGAGATCTATATGAATTTGTAAATAGAAGAGAGAATTGTCAGTGATTTAATTACTTTTGTAAATATGTATGACTAGTTGTCGGATTTAAAAGAATCAGGTTCATAATCTATCTAATTGTTTTTTTTTTTTTTTTTTTCTAGAGTGAGCTTACTCTCTCGGTAATTTACTGGAATGGGATATTGGAAGGAATCAACGCGGCAATTGACGTGTCTTCCATTCTTGGAAGACCTGCTAGAAATCATTCTTTTCATCACGAAATAAGTTAAATTGGGTTATATTTGATAGATAAATGGGAACGTGGAATATAGACTTCTCCGGGTTAGGATATTTGGAGGTCAGATGTATCTAGCTACGGAATAAATCGACAAACCCTTTGTTGATACATAACACGCTCGTAACTTGGATTTTTTTTATGTAGTTTGTTTCAATAGTGGAGATACTTTGACAATCATAACCTGGTTTACTTTGAGAAATGGAACAAACACATTGTTAATCCATAACACGCTCATAACCTTGATTATATTGTGAAATGGGGGAAAATACATTGTAGAACTAGGATTCAAAGTAATCATTTCCCTGAAGAGAATGACAGGAAGTCACTGAACGTCGGGAGTTAAACCATAGGTTTATGTGGCTGTGTTTCTTTCCCCTGATAGACTTCCAACTAACAAATAATCTTGATAAATACATTGTGTTTTTCCATAAGACCGTCATAACCAGGTTTATATTGAGAAATGGGACAAACATATCTTTAGTCCATTAAACGCTCATATCCTTAATTATTTTAAGAAATAGGACAAAACATAGAGTTAGTCTACAATACGCTCATAACATGGATTATTTTAAGAAATGGGACAAATTACATCGTGTTTTTCCATAAGACGGTTATGACCAGGTTTATATTGAGAAATGGGACAAACATATCTTCAGTCCATTAAACGCTCATATCCTTAATTATTTTAAGAAATAGGACAAAACATAGAGTTAGTCTACAATACGCTCATAACATGGATTATTTTAAGAAATGGGACAAATTACATCGTGTTTTTCCATAAGACGGTTATGACCAGGTTTATATTGAGAAATGGGACAAACATATCTTCAGTCCATTAAACGCTCATATCCTTAATTATTTTAAGAAATAGGACAAAACATAGAGTTAGTCTACAATACGCTCATAACATGGATTATTTTAAGAAATGGGACAAATTACATCGTGTTTTTCCATAAGACGGTCATAACCAGGTTTATATTAAGAAATGGGACAAACATATCTTCAGTCCATTATACGCTCACACACACACACACACACACACACACACATATTCTCGATTATTTTAAGAAATAGGACAAAATACATCGTTTTAGTCTACAATATGCTCACATAACATGGATTATTTTAAGAAATGAGACAAATTACATCGTGTTTTTCCATAAGACGGTCATAATCAGGTTTATATTAAGGAACGGAACAAACATATCTTCAGTCCATTAAGAAATATGACAAAATATATCGTTATTCTACAATACGCTCATAACATGGATTATGTTTAAAATGGGACAAAAAATATCCTTAATTTATAACTTGATGATAACATGGATTATTTTGAAAGATGGGACAAATCACATTGTTAGTTTATAACTTGTTTATAACCTGGACCTTTAAGTAAATAGGTCAAACATATTGTTTTTTCCATAACACCATCACAATCTCAATTATTTTGAGAAATAGGAAAAAAACATATCGTTAATCCATAACATACTGATAACATGTATTATTTTGAGAAATGTAAGAAACCCATCCTTTCTCAATTACAAGCTTAGTGCTTGGATTACTTATTGACCAACAAAATGAAAAGCATAAGTCTTTAGCTTGCATTTTATAATTCTATTTGATGTGGAAATGCAAAGTTTCATCATTCAAACGGGTAGTGAGCTATCGATATATATTCTTCAGGAGCCAGAGCCATGCAAGAAAATATAGTTTAAATCATAAATGTTTATATATATCTTATAAAAATTTAAAAAGAGAGAGTAAAAGTTATTGATAAATCAATTCAATTTTCTACGTATCTTATTCATGAATCTATATTTTATTCTGCTACATTCATTTTAAAATAAACTTTTAGGAAAATATTTAAAAAGAACTTCGTGTATATGATCTCAACTCACCTTATTATGCAAGAATAAAAAAAAAATACTGAGCACGAATGTTTCTATTTTTTAACCCCAACGGACCTTTAATGCTTTATATGTAATTTTTCTTTACTCTTCACATTTCATAGCATTATGCAATCTGGACGCATAAATTTCTTCTTCAAATCAGTGACTATAATTCAATAACAAGGAAGAAACTTGCTTATAATCCTACCAAATTGTTATCGAATTAATATTTCAATAGATTTAAAGTGGAGTATACAAGGTCGTCCCAAAAGTTCGTAAACACTTGCAAAATATTGAAATACCAATATTATTCACCGTTATGTATAATGTCTTAGTATTATGTATAAAGTAATTGTATTATATATTACTAGCCGAGTGACCCGGGCAACGCCTCGGGTTTACCCGAAGGACCCGCAGGTGAGAAACTATAGAAGAAAAATTTTAACAAATCAGAAAATGAAATTGCAAACAACAGAACTACACTTCTTTAAGGACATGAGAGCACATGCACTGTATCACCATACGTGTACCATTTTCAAAGACCCTGCTTAGGATTAAAACTTCTCAGAAGCATAACAATAGTACCAACCTAGAGGTTAACTGGTGTGGATGCATTCCTCTGGGAGTAAGACTATTGAGAAATTCAGTAGGGAGTTATTTTGCTTCTCCGCATTCTAACACTCCAACTGTTAACACTGTGGAAACACTGACTCATGTTTGGTAAGCAATTTCAGGGAAGAAACTATAGACATTGGATTAAATAAATTATTAATTAAATTGCATTAAATAAAAATTATTAGATTTAAATAAATATTATTAGAGTGAAAAAAAAAAAGAAAAAATTAACAAATTAGAAAATAAAATTTCGAAAATACAACTATATTGCAGATAAGATAAGAGGACCTTATTAAAAAATAAATAAACAAACTGTAATTCGACACTATCGATAATTCGACACTTTCGATAATTCGACACTTTCGATAATTCGACCATTTTAAAAATCAAATTTACAAGGTTGATTGTTGTTTAAATACAACTTTGATTTTGCATGCATAAACACAGGCTCTTGTAGCAAGAACCCAAATATTATTTATAGTCATAGCAAAAGCCAACTTTAGTGAAAACTGATGCCTCTTCAGAATGAATGGAAGACTGAAATCTGAAGGAGCAGAAGATATGGGTCATCTTTACATGTATGCTATCCAATGTTCGCACACTTGAAAAAGCCACATATAAAGTTGTCCGTGCGTAAACACAGGCTCTTGTAGCCAAGGTTTGGCCTTGAGCCTTATTTATAGTCATAGCAAAAGCCAACCTTAGTGAAAA
Organism: Cordylochernes scorpioides; assembly: GCA_030710605.1. Lineage (NCBI taxonomy): Eukaryota > Metazoa > Arthropoda > Arachnida > Pseudoscorpiones > Chernetidae > Cordylochernes > Cordylochernes scorpioides. The sequence goes on from CP092881.1 coordinate 71,603,984, forward strand.
CTAACGCCTCTCTAGAATGAAGCGAAGGTTGGTATCTGAAGGGGCCAAAGATATTTCAGACACTATACAGTGTGTTCAACTTTGGGCACTGTCAGTATATGTGCTTCAAGGACATGAGAGCACATGCGCTGAAACACCATACGTGTTCCATCGCAAAGATCCTAAAGGCATTGGTGAAAGTATAAATAAATATTTTGGAAATGAAAAAAAAATACATATATATATAAGAAAATAAATTAGAATAAAAATTTACAAACTATATTTCAGAGTGGATACATATTTGAAAGGAAAAAAAAAAAGAAAATTGCAAACAACAAAACTATATTACAGATATGACATGAAAACTAACGCCTCTCTAGAATGAAGCGAAGGTTGGTATCCGAAGGGGCCAAAGATATTTCAGACACTATACAGTGTGTTCAACTTTGGGCACTGTCAGTATATGTGCTTCAAGGACATGAGAGCACATGCACTGAAACACCATACGCGTTCCATCGCAAAGACCCTAAAGGCATTGGTGAAAGTATAAATGACCCATATCTTCTGCTCCTTCAGATTTCAGTCTTCCATTCATTCTGAAGAGGCATCAGTTTTCACTAAAGTTGGCTTTTGCTATGACTATAAATAATATTTGGGTTCTTGCTACAAGAGCCTGTGTTTATGCATGCAAAAGCAAAGTTGTATTTAAACAACAATCAACCTTGTAAATTTGATTTTTAAAATGGTCGAATTATCGAAAGTGTCGAATTATCGAGTGTCGAATTACAGTTTGTTTATGTATTTTTAATAAGGTCCTCTTATCTGCAATATAGTTGTATTTTTCGAAATTTTATTTTCTAATTTGTTAATTTCTTTCTTTTTTTTTCACTCTAATAATATTTATTTAAATCTAATAATTTTTATTTAATGCAATTTAATTAATAATTTATTTAATCCAATGTCTATAGTTTCTTTTCTGAAATTGCTTACCAAACATGAGTCAGTGTTTCCACAGTGTTAACAGTTGGAGTGTTAGAATGCGGAGAAGCAAAATAACTCCCTACTGAATTTATCAATAGTCTTACTCCCAGAGGAATGCATCCACACCAGTTAACCTCTAGGTTGGTACTATTGTTATGCTTCTGAGAAGTTTTAATCCTAAGCAGGGTCTTTGAAAATGGTACACGTATGGTGATACAGTGCATGTGCTCTCATGTCCTTAAAGTAGTGTAGTTCTGTTGTTTGCAATTTCATTTTCTGATTTGTTAAAATTTTTCTTCTATAGTTTCTCACCTGCGGGTCCTTCGGGTAAACCCGGGGCGTTGCCCGGGTCACTCGGCTAGTATGTATATAAAAAAGCAAAGCCCAATTCTAAACCCAAATATTTTTTTTATGAGAAGAACATCAACATATTGCATGATTACGGCAGTCCATAGCTTCCCTGACAAAAATTCACTAAGAAAGTTAAATATTCCAAAATTTTTCTGTGTGTGAATTGCTAAATATGTAAAAAACATGTATTCAAAAAAAGCAAAGCCCAATTCCAAACCCAAATATTTTTTTTATGAGAAGAACATCAACATAATGCATGATTACGGCAGTCCATAGCTTCCCTGACAAAAATTTACCAAAAAAGTTAAATATTCCAAAAATATTTCTGTGTATATATTGCTAAATGTGTAAATAACATGTATATAAAGAAGCAAAGCTTAATTTTAAATTTCATTATCCTTTTCACAGGAAAAGCATCAAAATACTGCATAAGTACGGCACTTTTGCAGCCGCATGATTACGGCAGTCCATAGCTTCCCTGACAAAAATTCACCAAGAAAGTTAAATATTCCAAAAATATTTCTGTGTATATATTGCTAAATGTGTAAATAACATGTATATAAAAAAGCAAAGCTTAATTTTAAATTTCATTATCCTTTTCACAGGAAAAGCATCAAAATACTGCATAAGTACGGCACTTTTGCAGCCGCATGATTACGGCAGTCCATAGCTTCCCTGACAAAAATTCACCAAGTTAAATATTCCAAATTTTTTCTGTGTGTAAATTGCTAAATATGTAAAAAACATGTATACAAAAAAGCAAAGCCCAATTCCAAACCCAAATATTTTTTTTATGAGAAGAACATCAACATAATGCATGATTACGGCAGTCCATAGCTTCCCTGACAAAAATTCACCAAAAAAGTTAAATATTCCAAAAATATTTCTGTGTATATATTGCTAAATTACCCAAAGGACCCGCAGGTGAGAAACTATAGAAGAAAAATTTTAACAAATCAGAAAATGAAATTGCAAACAACAGAACTACACTTCTTTAAGGACATGAGAGCACATGCACTGTATCACCATACGTGTACCATTTTCAAAGACCCTGCTTAGGATTAAAACTTCTCAGAAGCATAACAATAGTACCAACCTAGAGGTTAACTGGTGTGGATGCATTCCTCTGGGAGTAAGACTATTGAGAAATTCAGTAGGGAGTTATTTTGCTTCTCCGCATTCTAACACTCCAACTGTTAACACTGTGGAAACACTGACTCATGTTTGCTAAGCAATTTCAGGGAAGAAACTATAGACATTGGATTAAATAAATTATTAATTAAATTGCATTAAATAAAAATTATTAGATTTAAATAAATATTATTAGAGTGAAAAAAAAAAGAAAAAATTAACAAATTAGAAAATAAAATTTCGAAAAATACAACTATATTGCAGATAAGATAAGAGGACCTTATTAAAAAATAAATAAACAAACTGTAATTCGACACTATCGATAATTCGACACTTTCGATAATTCGACACTTTCGATAATTCGACCATTTTAAAAATCAAATTTACAAGGTTGATTGTTGTTTAAATACAACTTTGATTTTGCATGCATAAACACAGGCTCTTGTAGCAAGAACCCAAATATTATTTATAGTCATAGCAAAAGCCAACTTTAGTGAAAACTGATGCCTCTTCAGAATGAATGGAAGACTGAAATCTGAAGGAGCAGAAGATATGGGTCATCTTTACATGTATGCTATCCAATGTTCGCACACTTGAAAAAGCCACATATAAAGTTGTCCGTGCGTAAACACAGGCTCTTGTAGCCAAGGTTTGGCCTTGAGCCTTATTTATAGTCATAGCAAAAGCCAACCTTAGTGAAAACTAACGCCTCTCTAGAATGAAGCGAAGGTTGGTATCCGAAGGGGCCAAAGATATTTCAGACACTATACAGTGTGTTCAACTTTGGGCACTGTCAGTATATGTGCTTCAAGGACATGAGAGCACATGCGCTGAAACACCATACGTGTTCCATCGCAAAGATCCTAAAGGCATTGGTGAAAGTATAAATAAATATTTTGGAAATGAAAAAAATACATATATATATAAGAAAATAAATTGGAATAAAAATTTACAAACTATATTTCAGAGTGGATACATATTTGAAAGGAAAAAAAAAAAGAAAATTGCAAACAACAAAACTATATTACAGATATGACATGAAAACTAACGCCTCTCTAGAATGAAGCGAAGGTTGGTATCCGAAGGGGCCAAAGATATTTCAGACACTATACAGTGTGTTCAACTTTGGGCACTGTCAGTATATGTGCTTCAAGGACATGAGAGCACATGCGCTGAAACACCATACGCGTTCCATCGCAAAGATCCTAAAGGCATTGGTGAAAGTATAAATGACCCATATCTTCTGCTCCTTCAGATTTCAGTCTTCCATTCATTCTGAAGAGGCATCAGTTTTCACTAAAGTTGGCTTTTGCTATGACTATAAATAATATTTGGGTTCTTGCTACAAGAGCCTGTGTTTATGCATGCAAAAGCAAAGTTGTATTTAAACAACAATCAACCTTGTAAATTTGATTTTTAAAATGGTCGAATTATCGAAAGTGTCGAATTATCGAGTGTCGAATTACAGTTTGTTTATGTATTTTTTAATAAGGTCCTCTTATCTTATCTGCAATATAGTTGTATTTTTCGAAATTTTATTTTCTAATTTGTTAATTTCTTTCTTTTTTTTTTTCACTCTAATAATATTTATTTAAATCTAATAATTTTTATTTAATGCAATTTAATTAATAATTTATTTAATCCAATGTCTATAGTTTCTTCCCTGAAATTGTTTACCAGACATGAGTCAGTGTTTCCACAGTGTTAACAGTTGGAGTGTTAGAATGCGGAGAAGCAAAATAACTCCCTACTGAATTTCTCAATAGTCACACTCCCAGAGGAATGCATCCACACCAGTTAACCTCTAGGTTGGTACTATTGTTATGCTTCTGAGAAGTTTTAATTCTAAGCAGGGTCTTTGAAAATGGTACACGTATGGTGATACAGTGCATGTGCTCTCATGTCCTTAAAGTAGTGTAGTTCTGTTGTTTGCAATTTCATTTTCTGATTTGTTAAAATTTTTCTTCTATAGTTTCTCACCTGCGGGTCCTTCGGGTAAACCCAGGGCGTTGCCCGGGTCACTCGGCTAGTATGTATATAAAAAAGCAAAGCCCAATTCTAAACCCAAATATTTTTTTTATGAGAAGAACATCAACATATTGCATGATTACGGCAGTCCATAGCTTCCCTGACAAAAATTCACCAAGAAAGTAAAATATTCCAAAATTTTTCTGTGTGTAAATTCCTAAATATGTAAAAAACATGTATACAAAAAAGCAAAGCCCAATTCCAAACCCAAATATTTTTTTTATGAGAAGAACATCAACATAATGCATGGTTACGGCAGTCCATAGCTTCCCTGACAAAAATTCACCAAAAAAGTTAAATATTCCAAAAATATTTCTGTGTATATATTGCTAAATGTGTAAATAACATGTACATAAAAAAGCAAAGCTTAATTTTAAATTTCATTATCCTTTTTACAGGAAAAGCATCAAAATACTGCATAAGTACGGCACTTTTGCAGCCGCATGATTACGGCAGTCCATAGCTTCCCTGACAAAAATTCACCAAGAAAGTTAAATATTCCAAAATTTTTCTGTGTGTAAATTGCTAAATATGTAAAAAACATGTATACAAAAAAGCAAAGCCCAATTCCAAACCCAAATATTTTTTTTATGAGAAGAACATCAACATAATGCATGATTACGGCAGTCCATAGCTTCCCTGACAAAAATTCACCAAAAAAGTTAAATATTCCAAAAATATTTCTGTGTATATATTGCTAAATGTGTAAATAACATGTATATAAAAAAGCAAAGCTTAATTTTAAATTTCATCATCCTTTTCACAGGAAAAGCATCAAAATACTGCATAAGTACGGCACTTTTGCAGCTCCCCTGACAAAAATTCACTAAAAGAGGTAAGTATTCAAAAAAATATTTTGGTATATATATTGCTAAATGTGTAACAAACATGTATATAAAAAAGCAAAGCTTAATTCTAAGTTCTAATATTTTTTTTATAAGAAAAGCTACAAAAGCAAATAGGGAGAAGTGAAGCCATTTAGCCATTTTCAAAATCTGATTGTGAAAGAGTAAAAAAATGAGTAAATAAGAGCAAATATAAAGAAAAAGTATTGCTAAATGTGTAATAAACATGTATATAAAAAAGCAAAGCTTAATTCTAAGTTTTAATATAAAGAAGAAATAAGACACAAAAATGGAGCTAAATTCAAATGAAAAACTATAACAAATTAATAAAAAAAATAAGACCTAATCCAAATGCCACCATCATCAGACAAAAGAAAAAATGAGATTTTATTCTTTAGTTCATTTATTCTTCTGTCTGATGCTGTTGCTGAAACGTCACACACTATTGAATTATTTGGATTAGGTCTTATTAATGAGAAAAAAAAAGATGCCAAAGAGAGATGAAAAGATGCCAAAAAAGATAACCAGATACAAAAATTGTGCTAAATTCAAATGAAAAACTATAACAAACACTTATAAAAGATAATTATTATAGAATAAAAGTAATAATTCAATCTACAATTCGAAAAATTTATATATTTAAATGAAAAACTATAACAAAGTACTTACATAATCAGATGAATCAGAAATATATATTATTTCAAAACAAATGAATTGATGATGATAAATGCAAAATATCTACGATTGTAAAATAGATTAAATTAAAAAATAAAAATAACTGTTAACATTAGGAAAATAAAAACAGGCCTATCATACGAAGAAAAAAATAACGAAAATTTTGGTATATAGATTGTTATGTGTAGTTCAGAATCTTCGGAGGAGATAGCTCAGGACTTTACAATGGAAAACTCTGTTACGGTATTATCTATATAGATTATGTATTCGCCGTAATAATATTATTCACCAAGTAATAAGAAAAACATGAACTTTTGGGACATCCTTATATTTTATTTTACTTCGACATAGAGCATTATGTCCTCCTAAGGAGACGTACACTTTAAAGGTAAACAAAACATTGAAAGAAAAGAAAGATATTTGAAATATTTACAAGAATTAGTATGAAAGTTAGTTAGAAAATGAAAAAAATATCAACACAATTGAAATATGTACAAAGGGTTGATATGCAAATCTAGTTAATTGAAATCAAATTGTAAAGTATTGTGTGAATCTTATATTAAATTTGTAAGTTTTTATATTTTTTATTCAGTTTTAATGTTATAAATGAAAAGCGTAAAATATAATTTTGATGAATAAATTGGATAGGAATCTGTGGCAATTAAAACGAAGGTGTTAGTTCCAATCAATTCCAAGAAGATTGGCCGGAACAACTGGTGATAGAAGTCAAGTGGATATCACGGCGTCACCTAGATGAGCCAATCAGCGCAGATAACAAGCCGTCCAACCAGAAAACCGAACAAAGGAACTTTTTAATTATATCGCGAGTTCTGAAGTCGAATTAAACCGTAGAGAGTCCGGCGACAATATTCTCCTTAGATATTTCCTTGTTTGATTAACCTCTTCTTGTTTTAATGTTTGATGTTTCATAGAATTAAATATATAGAAAACTATTGTTTTGAATAAATATAGCCACTTATTTTTGATGTCATCAAAGTTTATATGTCAAAATTTGAAACTATTATAGAAGCGTTCGATTCTTTTTTTTTTTATAAGAGATGGCGCGCTAATGCAATATAATATATATATATATATTTGCTTATCCCTAGTACACGTGGTACAGGCCATGATAATCATGGTGGGTAGTTAGCGACTGCTTTTACTGTAAGTGCATCACATGTCTACACATGAGAAAAGCAGTTCGACTTTGCACTTACAAATATGCCAGAGCCCTGTTTGGTTACTTGCACTCGCTGGTGGGATTGGACTTTTGCAAGAATCGGGGGCCATTGGAGCATTTTTTTAACAGAAAAAAGTGTCCAATGCGGGATTCGAACCCGGGTCGTAGCGGTCGAAAACCAAACGGTTTAACCAGCCTTCCACCGAGAGACCCCCCCCCCCCACGCATCATAATATAAATATATATATATATGTATAAGTGGCTTATAATTCAATAAGAGATAAAATTATTTAGTTTATGGTTTATATAAAGGTCTTCCAAATAAATACAGCATAGGTATTCTATCAGATAAAATATACCCCGCTTATATTTGAATATGGCCCAATTGAATACGTGCTATGAAAGTATTTCTTTAAAATTTTACACAAATAAATTTACTAGGAACGCATTGCTAGTAAATTTATTTGTGTAAAATTTAACGATAGATGGCAATTAAATTTAATTTACTAAGGTATTTCTTATCGATTAGCGCCAAACCTTTTTACATTGGTAAGTTCCCCATTAGAACATTCAGGCGAATAGCTTTCACAATAACTAGTGGACGCTCTCTGCTGTATTATTTCTAATCAATTTTTAATAAAGCTCCTGTTTTTGAGAGACGATTAATAGACAGTGTATAATATCGCGTATCTTTTAAAGGAGAAATATTTCATAGATTAATTTTTTCTTATATAGGTTGGCCATGCACGCTTTGACCCATCTTGTCCATCTGGACTCAGCCCAACAATGGCCTGTCAGTTTACCGACGTGTCCCCGGCCTAACGTCCTGACTGTGTCAGCCTAAATTGAATAGAGCCCAATTAAATGTGTGCTATGAAACTATTTCTTGTCGAATAGCGCCAAATCTTTATGCATTGGTAAGTTCCCCATTAGAACATTCATGCGAATAGCTTTGGCAATAATTAGCGCACGCTCTCGGCTGTATTATATCTAATCAAATTTAAGATAAATCTGCTGTTTTGAAAGCGATTAATAGACAATGTATAATATTGCGTTTCTTTAAACCGAAGAAATATCCTCAAATTTTCAAAGATCAATTTCCTCTTATATAGGTTGGCCATGAACGGTTTGACTCATCCTGTCCATCTGGCCTCAGCCCGACAGTGGCCTGTCAGTTTATCGACGTGTCCCCGGCCTAACGTCCTTAATTCTGTGTCAGCCTAAATTCCGAATGGCTGTCACCAATATCCAGCGGCCCCCTTACCTGCAGAGCTGGTGAATCTACGGTAGAGATTTGAATGACGATGTTTTGGCCAAACTTGCGTTCGACAAAGACGTGATTTACAAATTCTTCAGCATAGAACTGAGGAAAGTTCAAGATAACCTATTTGAGGAATATCGAAATTTGAAAATTATTCCGCAAATATTTCTTTTGAACGAAAAATCGAAATTTATTTTAAGGAGAAATAACGATTATTTCTAACCTTAGGGATGAAGTATGATAAGATGAATTGTGAAGAGGAATGATAAACGGAAAAATTAAGTGCCTAGGAATGGGAATCATAAGTCACATTATTTTGTATTATAAACTATTCGATGTATCTTCAAAATGAAGTAATTTTCAACTGCCCTTACTGAAATAATGAACAATGGTAGCGCCTCACTAATCAGTGGCGATTCCTCCAAGCGGCTTCGCTATTTTAATCTTCCATTAGTTTGAATTTTTTTTTTTTTAGACATACACACATAGGCATATATATTTTTTTTTCTTTTAAAATAGAACAACCCATGAATATTCAATTAAAAAGACACATATTGGATCAAATATATAACGTATTTACCTATATTTCAGTTTGGTGAACGCCAACCTTTTTCAAGGCAATACAATATATTTATGTCAACAAATTTAACATAATTCTTTTAACGTTATGTGGCTCTGAGTTTTTTGTTGACATAAATATGTTATAATACATTGAAAAACGTTGGAGTTCGGCCAACTGAAATATTAGTAAATGATTAATATTTTGATTCAATATATGCCTTTTTAATTGATATATATATGTATATATGTTATATTAAAATATTATTTTATTTAAAATTATATTTCATAGATTCTAATACTCTGTCAAATCGACCGCCAAAGGTCATGCCTTCCCTATAAAAACTCATTGTTGTTCTTTCCCGATGGCCGGCTCAAAACATTTGTACATTATGTAAATAATATTTTGTTTTCCTTATTTTACTCGCCTCAAGCCAGGCATTATTTTTATCAAATTGTTTTTTATATTTATTCCATGGGTTCAATTAAAACAATATCTGATCAAGACTATTTTTATTATTATTCTTTCAAGAATTTTAACCACGACTGCATTACCATAATCCTCAACATGATCTAAATTCAAGCAGAAAATATCTATTCATTTTCATATAACATATATATAAAAGATTCCGTTTTTAAAACCTTCCCTTTTTAATCTATAAACGACCCATATTTGCAATATTTAAAATTATCTGACAATTTATGTTGGTAAAGTACTTTATACGTAAAATGAAATTAAACGCATTTAGAGGTTTTTATACATATATATGTATCGAATATAAAGTTAGAGAACAATTATTTCATAACTCAAAAATATTTTAATTTAAACAGTAAGAATTATTTTCATATTTTTGAATGTACATTTGAGTGTTTTCTGCAAAAACCTTTTAAATTAATTTTCTAAAAATCTGTTTACCGTAAAATATTTAGATTTAAGAAGGAAAAATATCTTTTACCTTTTTTACTCAAAGGAAAAAACAAAAAGATCAAAATTAATTAAATATATTTAACTAAACATTTTAATATGTAGAGAGAGAGGAAATATATAATTTAAAAATTTAATTTAAACTTTGTAAATTGCAATAATATTTTCACATGAATACATCTTAAAAGTAAACTATAATTATCTTGTGTGTGCATTGTAAAATGAATGTCTAAATTAAACCTTTTTTATCACAGATAAAAGAAATGTGTTTATCTGTGTATACTTGAAAATAAATTTGATATTGTTTACAAACACCTTTTTCATATTATTCTTTTAAAGAACGTTTTTAAAATAAAAAAATATAGTGTTTTTGCAAAAATATATTATAGATTTTTAAAAATATATAAACTACAGGCAATAACGTGAAATTCTATTCATCATAAATAAAAGTACTTGTAAATTTAATTTATAAATTCAATTACCATCAATCGATAAAAATTGTAACAAATGAATTTACTGAAAATGTGTTTTTTTTTTTTCAATAATATCATCAAATATTATCTCTACAGATCTTACTGCAATGATATAAGTTATTGAATGAGAGGGCTTCAATGTGTTTATTTTCAATAATATCATCAAATATTATCTCTACAGACCTTACTGCAATGATATAAGTTATTGAATGTGAGGGCTTCAATGTGTTTCTTTTAAATAATATCATCAAATATTATCTCTACAGATTTTACTGCAATGATATAAGTCAAATATTATCTCTAAAGACCTTACTGCAATGATATAAGTCAAATATTATCTCTACAGACCTTACTGAAATGATATAAGTTATTGAATGAGAGGGCTTCAATGTGTTTATTTTCAATAATATCATCAAATATCATCTCTACAGACCTTACTGCAATGATATAAGTCAAATATTATCTCTACAGACCTTACTGCAATGATATAAGTCATATATCATCTCTACAGACATTACTGCAATGATATAAATATTATCTCTACAGACCTTACTGCAATGATATAAGTCAAATATTATCTCTACAGACCTTACTGCAATGATATAAATCAAATATTATCTCTACAGACCTTAATGAAATGATATAAGATATTGAATGAGAGGGCTTCAATGTGTTTATTTTCAATAATTTCATCAAATATCATCTCTACAGACCTTACTGCAATGATATAAGTCAAATATTATCTCTACAGACCTTACTGAAATGATATAAGTCATATATCATCTCTACAGACATTACTGCAATGATATAAATATTATCTCTACAGACCTTACTGCAATGATATAAGTCAAATATTATCTCTACAGACCTTACTGCAATGATATAAATCAAATATTATCTCTACAGACCTTAATGAAATGATATAAGATATTGAATGAGAGGGCTTCAATGTGTTTCTTTTCAATAATATGATCAAATATATTAGCTCTACAGACCTTACTGCAATGATATAAGTTACTGAATGAGATGATGAAAGACAAGCCCTCACATTCAATAACTCTTATCATTGCAGTAAGGTCTGTAGAAATAATATTTGTTGATATTATTGAAAAGAAACAATAACTTGTATTAATGTATTAATTGTAATACTTGTATTTGTTTCAAGAAATATTGTGCTAAAGGTCGTTCATGGTATTATTAACTGTGCATTCGAACCTATGTACAGAATTCTAAAAATAAGGCAATAGATTACATAGAAAAAATTGAAATTATAACATTTAAAAACTCAATAAACCTTCTGATTGAAAAATATCATTTCAACTAGAGCCCTCTAGCTTCATCTCACACCAAATTGATTGAAAGGAAGCACCATTTACAGGCTTGAAATATTCTAGATGTGAGAAAATATCTTGAAAAGTATAGGTTTTCGTTAGAGAGAAGGAGGAAATATCAAGGATATTTTTAGATGTGCTTTTAACTATTTTTCCGATTTTCTAATGATAGGGCGGACGCTCCAAACTTTGAAAGCTACATAAATTGTACGGGTCTAACCAGTAGAAATAAAATTTAAAAAATGATTTTTGGGCTATATCTTTAACTTACCAGAGACCTTGCCTGAAACCAATTGTCCTTTACAACTTCTGATGCCTCCAGCAACTCTGCGTCATCGAGGGAGGTGATGATAAAACAACAGCATGGCACCAGCAAGCCATCAATGATCTTGCTGATCTCGTCAGTCGAGATTATCAACTCCCCATGAAAGAGGACAATGATGTCAACGTCTAGATCGGTACCAGGATGAACAGGCAGATCTATTCTGAAGCGGCAAGCCAAAAAGCAAAAAAAAAAAAAGGATTTCGTTCAGGCAGATGCGATGAAATTAACCCCCATTTCCCTAACCCCAGTGAAAGGTTCACGAGTGCAAATCAATTCGGCAGAAGGCAAAATTCCAAACGACTTCAGCCATGGATCAGGTGGACTAATGTGTCTAGCTGTAATTTTGACTTCATCTTTGTCAGTTAATTTTGACGCTGGAGGCAAAGATGAGTATTGGGAATATATACCAGCTAAAAGAATGGTAAGACATATACTAGTCCGCCTTTCCGGCGTAATTATGCGGTTTAAAATATCAGCTGCTATGACGTATAGACGCTGTAGTTCTTGGCAAGGTTAAAAGCCATCCCGGAGACCTTGCGGTACTTATTGAAGATCATGCCAACGAGCACAAACTGAGCATCGTAATTTTTGAAAATAATGAAGAGACGACCAAGATATGCTACTTCATCTTGGTAAGCAAAAATATTCCTCACACATATGCACAGCTCAGACCCAGTGTCATGAAGTAGTTCACCTGGATGAATCCGTGCTGAATTCCAGATAGATACATTGTCCTACTTGATCGGTTTGGATTTGAAGATTTAGTGTATTTCTGAAAATTTTACAGAGGTTTGACTACACGAGTTTGGCAGCAACGGGATGGGCACAGCCAAATGCTAAACTGCCAGTCTGCCGCCTCTTTGGATGTTCTCCTTTTACACTTTTGGAAAGCGGTGGTGAAGCTCTTGTCATTTCTCCGTCGAAAATTGTTTTCCTTGTTCACTAGGTTAGATCAACTCTTTAAAGGCTTGTTCCTTAGTTACCATGAGTAACTGTTGAGCCTGAGGGTCGCTCATTTCAGTCGCAAAAACTGATGTTTTATGGCTCGCAGCAAAAGCTATTAGAGGCTGCTGGGATGGGGAATTCCTAGAAGACAGCGCCTTTATTTCTATACCTTTAAAACAATTGATAAAATGAGTTTATATAAAAGGTCGTATAATTGATAAATCGGTAAGAATTAGAATTAGTATATTTTTGGATAGTTTTGGAAAGTCTTTGGATAGAAATATTTATAAGATTAGCTTTGATTTGATCATAACCTTTTCAAATCATAAAAACAAGGTTTAAACTAAATCGTTGTGAATTTTTCAAAATTTAGCCTAATGGATTCGTCTAGGGATTGTCTAATATACAGTATTTGTGTACCCAAATTTGAATATGGCTTCTATTAGAGACGCTCTCTCTATATTTATTTATAATTGTTAATAAATATATATTTATAATAATAGAGATAATAAAGTGTTCTATTTGAATTATAAAATCGAATATTGATAATAATTACAAATATATTTATTAGAAAATTCATCGGTTTGAAATGATATCGATTTTTATATTCGGGATACATAATTCTACATCTGTGGTCACATACACCATAAAAAGTTCACTAATTATAAATAAGAGCCATGTGAAATGTGAAAATATGAAAATAGCATTATTCTTACTATTGTAAATTTTTGTAGACACGTTACATTGGAACAAAACTTAATTTTAACGTCTAGACTTCACTCCATGGGTGTCTTCTTATAAAGACCTTCAAATGACGAAATCTATATTGTTCGCATCGGTCACTTTTCTTTTATCAATACTCAGAATTTCTACGTTTTTACAATCCATCAAACTATTGTTTTCAATATAAACGACTTCCAAAAAAACTCCAACTCAATTTGGTCCTATCTTCATTTATATTTGTTTGTCTCATTAAATATTGAAACAAAGTATTTATTAATTTTATTATTTTTATTAACAGAAGAGTCATTTTTATGTTTATATTTTGCTATACTCTGTGCATTTCCCTCTTTTACTTATCTTTTGTTTATCACTCATAGTTTTTTCTTGCCTGAAATAAATTGTTGTCTCATCCCGAAATTGGTCTTCCCTAATTTTCCACGTGGTAATATTGACAGTTTATATGTTGCGTAAGTATAAAAACATATATATAGATAAACGTGTCAATAATAAAAAAGATAAAAAAATTGAATTTTTGAAATGTTTAAAATATAAGTGGAAATTTTATTTTAAAATTTCCTTAGGTGTTAATAACAGAATATAAATGGAGAGCTTGTGACAGTTATATCATTATAAATACTATATTAATCAAATTATTACAATACATATATATACTTTAGAGAATAAAAATGTTCATGAACTTCTCTTCCTCGAAAATATTTCAAAATAAGATGTAAGAGCAAAAGGGAGTGGCTCGCAAATTGTGTAATTTCAAAGTAGGCGCTTTCAACGAGTTATGAAAATGCGTAGCATTTCAGAATAGCTTATAAGCATTCCGTTATGGCCACCGTTAGAATTATTAGATAAAATGTTCTTGGTCTCAAATGACACGTGGAAGAGCATAGAATGTCAGGCTGTCTTCAATGGAGACAGTTCTGTCAGATGAACGATTTTAGGAGGGGCATGGTCATTAGGCTCTGAAGGACCGATTGGTCCATACGTTAGATCACAGATGACACGCATTTAGATCCGTCCACTGTGTACCGTCTCTGTTACAGATAGGTTTAGAATTAAAGTCTGAAAATGAGAAAAAGGTGACGGTGCGGCCAGAACGACATCTTCCAGATGGTTAACGCATTTATTGACATGCAGAAGCGACTCCATAAGCCACTTCTTCCGCCTTTCAGCAGCATGTGCAGGACACCCGTGTACCCATATCGACCAAACTAATTTCCCGTCAATTGGATGCTAGTGTTTCATGGCGCCCGATAAGAACAATAAAATAATAACATTGAACATACAGTATAGAAGTGAGTGGATGACGTAATGGTACAAGTTCGTCTTCTGATATAGTCTCGTTCCTGCTTCTTCAACGATAACGGATGAGTGTAGTGCCGATGTAATGACAATTCGAATCCAACAAAATTGGTGAAATGATCTTACGCATGATCAAAGTTTTGATTGCCATCGTATTCGGTAGCAGGTTGTCTCTGGTTTGTATTCAAGACAATATGACAGTTTAACGACATGTGGATGGTGTGCTACGGCCGGTTACATTTTCCTACATTCAAAGGACGCATACTGACCTGTACCAGCAGGGTAATACCTGGCATCAACCAACATATTCTTCGGGATTTCAAATGCTTCCTTGCCAACATGGATCTCTTATCAATAGAACATGTCTGGAATCTTTCAGAAGTCGAAGTACGAAAATGGCTGACAATAAATGGAGGCCCATCGCTCAAGAAGTCATCCGTATTCTCATGATCTCTGTGACGTCTTTCTTCGTTTATCGTCGTGTGCGGTGGGGCTACAATCTACTGGGCTTGTGCTGTTCTTTCTCGATGTTACTCGCCTAACATTTTGAATAATTTATTTTTCGATGTAGTGAATAATCATGTCGCGCCTTGACACCTTCTGACTACTTTCCATCATGTTGGAATAATCACATAGTGTATTCTCAATAAATTCGATGTTCCATACAAAATTAAGATTCATATGAATTCTACGGCCTTATAGGAAAGCTAACATAAACCCCACTAAACATCAGTGTGATAAGGGAAATAGAGAGAGAGCATGTAAAAACAAAGCTATTATTAATTTTATAATTTGAGACCAGACCACGATAAAATTGGAAAATAACGGAAAAATTTGTTAATTAAAAACCAAATGACACAAAGAATGCGACCTCTCGTTTTAAATGAAGAATTTAATAAATTTACAAACACACGAGAGATGGGCGCTTCGTTATTAATATTTATAAAATATATTTTCAAAACAAGAACCTTTACCATTCAAGCAATTTTTATTAGTGTATAGATGTATATGATAAAAAAAGATATAATAAATTTTATGTGAGTACTATTTTATGGCAATATCTCTGGAAATTTATCTATAAATTAATATATATTTCATCCCATTATAATATCTAATATTTAATCTGTAAACAGTTTGATGCACGCCCACACATGCCAATAACACATTTTCAATTATTACTGTACAAAGTTCATCTTGATATTGTATATAGAAGTATATGCCCGTTGAAGAGCAGAAATTTTGCTCGAAAACTTGCGAAAATCAAAATTAAAAGAAACCCTTTACCTTAATATTGTTTATTCTTTTCTTTTTCGAATAATAATTTTAGTATAATTAATATAGTAATTAAATGATACATTTTAATTTATATATTTTAAAAGGATAATTCTCTATTTCATTCAAATTTTCACCTAGACCTCTCTCTATCTTTAAGAGTATTATTAATTGTTTCAAAGAGAAAGATGCAAAATTCGATCAAATCACCATCAGATAAAATTATTGTTTTAAATAGGGCGTAGATTGATTCTTCGTAAAATACGGTCTTTTCTATGTTCAGGACAACTCGAAGTTTTTAGTCATCGACTCATAGTCTGATTGGCTGGCTATGATCACTTGACAGCTCGCAGTTAAAAGAACTTGTGAGTAAAAGACGATCCCATATATAACTACACAGAGATATGAACCTCATTGTATGTAAAAGTGAAAGTTGCATAATCTTATGATTTTGCTTTGTTTTAAAAATAAATCGATGTTGGTTCCATATGCTTGAATTGATTATTACACCTTAGTTCTATATATTTTATTGTTTAAAAAGGAACACAACAAAACAAAAATAAACTACAATTGCAAATGATTTTGTGGGATGGTTGCGTGATGTGTTGGTGTGGCTTGTGGAAAGGCCGCTGATAAAATTATAATTAATTTATTTAAAGCCAGAAATATATAGAGAGAAAAGAAGTAACGGCCGTTGTAACGGCCGTTGAATCAAGCCTTCTTGTTTACCGCGTTAGTGGCTAGAGTCTGGATGTTCGCGCATGCGTAGCCAGGTTGATGCTCGCGGTTGCCGAGGCCGTCCACCGCCCGTGTGTGTAGTGGAGCTTTGTCCCAGTTCGCGCTCGCTGAATCAAAGTGTGGTCGCCACAATTTGATAACTAACTAAAAAATAATAATAATAAAAATATAAAAAATGTTGATGATAAAAAATTGAATATGTCTGCCAGAAGAATTCTTCTATGAATTAAAAAATAAGAATAATTACAAAATTAACATATAAACTTAAAACACTCATATTATAGTGTATTAGTTAATATTATAATCTCTCTGGTAAAATTATAAGTAAAAGACAATTTAATAAGGAAGAGTTTATCTTTATCACGACAATACAAGCTTACTGGCTTAAAACAGCCCTTCGAAAGGTATAACTACAAAACTAGTTTTAGTATCACAATTACACCTGTCGGAGGGTTGTTAGACCAGAAAGCTTATCATGAGAAAAAGAAACACTTGCCTCACCAAATTGTAATTTATTTATAGTATATTAGTTGTTTTTTACCTTTTTTTTTTTTTTTGCTTATCCCAGGTACACGTGGTACAGGCCATGATAATCCTGGTGGAGAATTAGCGACTGCTTTTACTGTAAGCGCACCACATGTCTACACATGTGAAAAGCAGTTCGACTTTGCACTTACAAATGTGCCAGAGCCCCGTTTGGTTACTTGCACTCGCTGGTGGGGTTGGACTTTTGCAAGAATTGGGGGCCATTGGAGCATTTATTTTTAAACAGAAAAAAGTGTCTAATGCGGGAATCGAACCAGGGTCGTAGTGGTCGAAAACCAAACGATTTAACCAGCCTTCCACCGACCTACTGTTTTGTGCCTTGAAGTTGTGAAATATCAACTTTGTTGTCAACGTCTCGCTTGTTTCTATTCATTCATTTCTCTCTTCAGAGATATCTCTGGCATATCCTTTTTGTGTTCTTTTACATATTTGTGGAAAATACGTATAACACGCATCTAAGAGAGTGACAAAAGAAAGAATTAAATTCTCTACAAGTTAATTATAAGGTAGGCTTATTAATGCCGAGTTTCATGGTATCAATAAACTGAGAGAATTAATTTTTATATTATATATATAGCGCGAAATTACAGATATATTATATGAAAAATATATATATTGGATTAAAAAAATGATGTATTTGCCATATATTATCTAAGCTTTTTTTCCCCAAGAAATCCTTAAATACTTTCGTCCGAATTTTTATAATACTCAATTTGTTACAAACCACGGAAATTTCAAATGTTTTTTTTTAAATAGAATGAAGGCAGTCAAGTTGCTTTTGTGGTATTGAGGAACAAACATCAAGACATCTACTGATCGATTGCCCAGCATTTCAAGATTATAGAATGAAGAATGAACTAATTGTTTGTGAACTTAACGATTTAATTTCCGATAAGAAATCATATTTAAAGTTCAATTCATTTTGTAAATACATTCTAAACTTTCTACAAAATCTGGATCTCTAATGTTTTCATGCGTTGAATAATGTAAATAACTTATGTAACTAAACTTTTCTCCTTGTTTGGCGCAAGTATCCCTTGCGGGATATAGCACTTTGGAAATAAAATAAGTGTAATTATAATAATCTAGAGATTTTAATTTGGATTGCTTTATTCTCAGAACATATATATATATATGTGTGTATTTTGAAATTAGAGCAATTCATAAATAAATATTTAATTAAAAGGCATATATTGGATCAAAATATCATTTATTTTACCAATATTTCAGTTGGCTAAACGCCAACCTTTATCAAGGTATTATAAAGTTTAAGAGTTAACACACATTAATATGTCATAATACCTTGATAAAGGTAGGCGTTCAGCCAACTGAAATATTGTTAAAATAAATTATATTTTGATCCAATATATGCCTATTTATTTTTTAAAAAAATATAGGGTTTAAAGAATTATAAATATATTATATCCCTTTTTATGTCATTTGCTAAATAGCATTCTTCTTTTGTATTGATACCTTGAAACTTAGCCTTATAATAAGCCTTTATCCTATGATTTACTTTTGGAAGCTTTTTCTTCTTTTGCCACACTTAATTACGTGTTTATTCAGGTATCGAATACAAAATACAAGTATGTATGTAGGGGCGAATAGCTCTCCTCTTACACAGTTCCCTTGAAGTCGGTACAGAGGTTTCGAGAGATTAATAAGAGAATTTCAACAGTCGAATTGTAGCTGGAGTCAGTGAGGATTAAAAGAGTGATCACAACTCCAACTCGTAGAGAAAGGCGGTTAAAAAAAAAAACAAGACCTAAGCAATCACGTGTGTGCCATAATTAGCAAATATTTAGAGGTTTAGATCTTTTTCTTTCTTTTGTCACACTTAATTACGTGTTAATTCAGGTTATACAGTATATAGGTTATACAATGCAAAACTGTGTAAAGGCAAATAGCTCTCCTCTCACACAGTTTCCTTGAAGTCAGGTCTGAAAAGTCTTCAAGAAATTAATAAGAAAGGTTAGACAGTCGAATTGTAGCTGGAGTTAGAAAGGATTAGAAGAATAATCAAAAATACAACTCGTAGAGAAAGGCGGTTAAAAAAAACAAGACCTAAGCAATCACGTGTGTGCCATAATTGGCAAATATTTAGAGGTAAAGTAAAACTTGCGGCAGCAAATTAGTTTCTTTCTGCGGAAATTAGAGGCGGGATTAGTCGATGATACAATTGGGATCTTCTCTTTAATCCTATTTTAATTTGTCTAATCGCATCACGCCCGACCTGCCCCGCTTTAATAAGTTCTGTAAACACTTTAAAAATCACCCGCCTTCATCCCTTCCTTCGAGATTTTAATGAGAAAATTGTTATTTAACTATCCCCCCTTCCTCCTCTATCTTTTTACGTGTCTTAGCGATTCTAAGTTATTTGAAAATATTTAGAATTGGAATTTATTTCCTTTTGATTTGATTATAAAATATAAATTTATGAATCTTTGGACCTTTTACGACGTATATCGGTGAAATTATGAAATAATTAAAATTTTAAATAAATACTCTCATTATATTCACACAATATGAGAATTAAAATTGGAAGATTTTGTAGTTTTTAATTATAATTTTATTTTAAATATCTTAAATATAGATTAAAAGAATACAATAGATTTCTGGAGATGGGTTTATTTCTGTTGATGTTATCTCAAGCATTCGGGTATCTCTGCCTTTCTACATTAGTACATTAAATTGTATGTAGTCCTGTAGAGGGGCAGAGATTCCCGAAAACTTAAGATAACATTTTTTTTGCTTATCCCTAGTACACGTGATACAGGCCATGATAATCATGGTGGGTAGTTAGCGACTGTTTTTTTTTTTACTGTAAGCGCACCATAAGGCTACACATGTGAAAGCAGTTCGACTTTACATTTACAAATGTGCCAGAGCCCCGTTTGGTTACTTGCACTCGCTGGTGGGGTTGGACTTTTGCAAGAATCGGCGGCCCAATGGAGCATTTTTTCATTTTTTTTTTAAACAGAAAAAAGTGTCCAATGTAGGAATCGAACCTGGGTCGTAGTGGTCGAAAACCAAACGGTTTAACCAGCCTTCCACCGACCCCCCTAGATAACATTAATAAACAGAAACACATCTCCAGAAACCTTAACAATTTTATATTTACGATTATATAATATAAATGGAATCAAGAATATTTAAGAAAAAAAAAAACTCTTTGCCTAAATTTCTGTTTTCACCTTTTATTTTCTCGACATGGTACAACTCCACTAAGAAATATATTCGAATAATTTATGCCATTATATTGATAATAATCATATTGTAACAAAGTAATCATTAATTTTATTATTTTTATTAACAAAGTGGTCATTTTTATGTTTATATTTTGCTGCTCTGTATATTTCCCTCGTGGCTTATCTTTTGTTTACCATTCATAGTTTGTTCTTGCCTGAAATAAATTGTTGTCTCCTCCTGAAGTTTGTCTTCCTTAATTTTCCACGTGGCAATATTATAAAATATTCTGAAAATTAGTTCCTTTCTTTTTTATATAAATGTATAGATTTATATAAATAAAATATTTGTCTATACATTTTTATTTTCCTTAAACGTATGACCCGTATTACGTTATACAACTTTACAAAGTAGCTTTTTAAATTCCTTACTACATTGAAAGTGTTGTGTAGACAAATTTGGCAAACTGATTAATTATATTACAAGTGATAGATTATCGTAAAGATAGAGGCTGCCTGGCCGGCATTCATAGTTCTTGATATTATAGATACTTCGGCCAGTAAATCTCTTTATTATCTAGAAGTTTCGACAAAATTCTTTTGTTCTCGTCAGGAGCAAACAGAAAATAGAACCTTAAAAGAATTATTTTTAAAGACTTTCCAAATGTTTTAATTTTTCTCCTGACGAGGACAAAAGATATTTGTCGAAAGTTCGCGATAAAAAAAAAAAGATTTACTGGCCGAAGTATGTTTAATTTTAAGAATGATGGACTAGTTCTTACTAAAATGTATCTCGATGTAGTACACATTCAGGAGTTTGAATTAAGAAAAAATAGAACACTAGGTTTTTGAAGTTCACTGGAGTCAATCAGTGGCTTCGAACCTGTGTCGATTGGAATCTGAGAAGGTGCGCGGTGTTCCGACGACCGTTCAGTAAATGGAGCTTCAGCTCCCATACGCCTAGTTTGACTAAATAAACAATTAGGGAAGCTGCGACATAATGACGTCGCTAATTATAATGACCTCCTGGCTGAGGTATCAGCTTCGATTATTAACTTCAAGTACTGCTCCATTAGCTTCCTGCTGGGTCTCAGCGGGATATTGGCGGTCTGGAGCATATTGTGGCGCTGTGTAGTATGGTACCTTGTGGTATGAGATGTCTGGAGCATATTGTGGGGCTGTGTAGTATGGTACCTTGTGGTATGGGATGTCTGGAGCATATTGTGGCACTGTGTAGTATAGTACCTTGTGGTATGGGATGTCTGGAGGATATTGTGACACCGCTGTGTAGTATGGTACCTTGTGGTATGGGATGTCTGGAGCATATTGTGGGGCTGTGTAGTATGGTACCTTGTGGTATGGGATGTCTGGAGCATATTGTGACACCGCTGTGTAGTATGGAACCTTGTGGTATGGGATGTCTGTATCATATTGTGTGGCGCTGTGTAGTATAATACCTTGTGGTATGGGATATCTGGAGGATATTGTGACACCGCTGTGTAGTATGGTACCTTGTGGTATGGGATGTCTGGAGGATATTTTGTGGCGCTGTGTATTATCGTTCCTTGTGGTATGGGATGTCTGGAGGATATTTTGTGGCGCTGTGTAGTATCGTTCCTTGTGGTATGGGATGTCTGGAGGATATTTTGTGGCGCCTTGTAGTATGGTACCTTGTGGTATGGGATGTCTGGAGCATAATGTGGCATCGCTGTGTAGTATGGTACCTTGTGGTATGGGATGTTTGGAGCATATTGTGACACCGCTGTGTAGTATGGTACCTTGTGGTATGGGATGTCTGGAGCATATTGTGGCATCGCTGTGTAGTATGGTACCTTGTGGTATGGGATGTCTGGAGCATATTGTGACACCGCTGTGTAGTATGGTACCTTGCGGTATGGGATGTCTGGAGGATATTTTGTGGCGCTGTGTAGTATCGTTCCTTGTGGTATGGGATGTCTGGAGCATATTGTGGCATCGCTGTGTAGTATGGTACCTTGTAGTATGGGATGTTTGGAGCATATTGTGTGGCGCTGTGTAGTATGGTACCTTGTGGTATGGGATGTCTGGAGCATATTGTGGCATCGCTGTGTAGTATGGTACCTTGTGGTATGGGATGTCTGGAGCATATTGTGACACCGCTGTGTAGTATGGTACCTTGTGATATTGGATGTCTGGAGGATATTTTGTGGCGCTGTGTAGTATCGTTCCTTGTGGTATGGGATGTCTGGAGCATATTGTGGCATCGCTGTGTAGTATGGTACCTTGTGGTATGGGATGTCTGGAGCATATTGTGACACCGCTGTGTAGTATGGTACCTTGTGGTATGGGATGTCTGGAGGATATTGTGTGGCGCTGTGTAGTATGGTACCTTGTGGTATGGAATGTCTGGAGGATATTGTGTGGCGCTGTGTAGTATGGTACCTTGAGGTATGGGATGTTTGGAGCATATTGTGGCACCGCTGTGTAATATGGTACCTTGTGGTATGGGATGTCTGGAGCATATTGTGGCACCGCTGTGTGTGTGTGTGTGTGTAGTATCCTTACTTCTAAAATTACAAAATATTCCCTCACAATGAGTTTCTTTTTATTTTAAATTGCTTCCAAGCGATAATCTCTCTTCAACGGGCTTTAAAAATATCGACTATATCTAACAAGAAATATTTACAAATACAAACAATAAAAATATACTCATTGTGAGGAAGTATTAAGTAATTTTAAATGTATCTCACATTTTAATCATGTATAGACTATTGTTTCTTGTGGTATTGGATGTCTGGAGGATTGTGTGGAGTTCTGTAGAATGTAGAATTATATCACTATAAAAGGAAAATCGAAAAATGTAATATAACAGCGCTATGGTAGATTAAACTGATGACACCGTTGGGAGGGTTCACCACTGATAAACCAGTCCCTCTCATTATTTTTTCATTGCAGTAAAGGAAGTAGAAAATTGTTTAATTTTCAAAAGAATTATAAGCGTCTATAATAGTTTCAAATTCTCATGACAGATGGCGCGCTAATGTATCATATTATAAAATATTTAAGGTAAGCTCCAAGAGTTGATCTCAATTTTTATCTGCACATCATATTCCTCATTGTTTTTTCACAATTGAAATCATTTTTCATTAGAAAATATTTTATAACTATATATTCATGACCAAATAGAAAAGAACACTTAAAATGGGTTTTAAATATAAATTTAAAATCGGTGTGTGTTTTTCATAGAGGTTTGAAGATTTTATTAAAAGATAGAAGATTACACAATATAATTTTAAAAAAGGATTAAGCTGCTATTTAAACAAGAAAAAATTGAAGGTTAATTTCTTTTAGGAAATATGATATATCACCCATGACGTATCACCTTCTATGATCGAGGAAAAAAAAAAGAACTAATACAGTGGGGTAGAGTGGGCAAAGAGAAAGCAACACCGAGAAATAAATCCTTCAAAATTCGACGTCATTTCAGGTGGATTAATGTCGCTTAATGAATTTTTAATTAGAACTTGTCATATGTGGCACTTAATTGGCAATTTAGTATAACTATATTAGTTATCAGTGTTTAAATGTAAATATTTATCTACCATTAACTTGAGTAGTACATCTTAATTACAGTATCGATAGTAGCTCAGAATGGATTCATTAAAGTCGGATATTACAATAGTCACTTTTGGAGTTCTATTTTCTATACATATAAAATGAAAGGATTTAAAAGCACGAATGTTTATTTTATACATAATACAAACTTCTACTATCCTTACTGCGATGAAAAAATATATTGGGAGAGGTTGGCTCATCAGTGGTGAACCCTCCCAGCGGTTTCACCAATTTAATCCACCAGACCGCTTCTCTCTCTCTCTCAGAGCTCTAATACTGTATTGGACGATTCTGCTTATATACTCAGCACTGAAGGATGGAATCCCAGAAATTGTTTTCAAGAAAACTATGGACATAAGCTTATAGGACAGTAGAATTACATTCAAATATTTGCATATAGCAATGCTCTTCCGAAAACAATAAAGAGAAAGTCAGTTAGACATAAATTAACACAAAGCAATAACACGCCATCTATACATATAAAATGAAAGGATTTAAAAACACGAATGTTTCTTTTATACATAATACAAATGTTATTGCTCAGTGTGTTTTACAAACCTCTGGCTATAGTTTGATATTCGAACTGTGTGTGAACAGATTCGAACGATGACTACCAAGAAGATAAAATATTATTTTTCAAGGTATATAATTACAAATTGATGCAACAAGTCTTGTATTAGTATTTATTTCGCTATATACTCCTATAGAAGGATTTGTGATACTCGAAAGTTAGAGAGATGGTTTATGTAAAGCAAGAAACATATCATCGGTGACTGTGTTTTGTTGCAATTTATGATCGTAAAACGACATATGTCCAGGGTAGCCTAGTGGACATGGCATCTGCCCGGTAAGCGGAACACTATGGGTTCGATTCCCATCCTTGGACACTTTTATTATTTCATTTATCATTACTCTTCACAATTCATCCTTTTATACCTCTGTCCTAAGATTAGAAATGGTCGTTATTTCTTCTTGAAAAAAGAAATTTGAATTTTCGTTAAAAAGAAACACATGCGGGATAATTTTCAAATGTCGTTTTACAATCACAAGCCGTATTATATTATATTGTCTTATGGTATTTGTACATATATACATAGTTGTGTACTCCTGTAGATGGATTTATGATACCCGAAAGCTTAAGAGATCGTTTGAATAAAACAAGAAATTTATACACGGAGGCAGTGCGTTGTTACAATTTATATTTCAGAGATGATTCTATCTTCTAATATAGCCTTTAGTATTATACTGAATATAGTCATAAAAATGTCTATTGAGCATATATTATTCTATTCCACATGTTTACTTTTCATCAAACGTCATTTATCTTATTGTTCGATATCAAAATTTGAAACTATTATATACGCATATGATTCTTTTAAAAAATAAACAATTTCTACTGTCCTTACTGCAATGTAAAAATTAATCGGAGGGCCTGGCTCATCAGTGGTGAACCTCCAAGCGGATTCGCCAGTTTAATCTACCATACCGCTGTTATATTGTATTTTTCTTTAAAAAGAATCATACGAGTCTATAATACGAGTACATATGGCGCGCTAATGCATCTTAATATAATTGTTCGATATATACTTATTTTTCAAACATTCTTATGTTTTCCTATAGTCGAAAAAACCTTAATAGCGAACCTACCACACATACAAGCATACGTTTTCGATAAAGCAGGTAAATAAAGCAAGTAACTTATCCTCGGAGGCAGTGTGTTGTTACAATTCATAATTCAGAGGATTCTATTGGATAATATTTTCCGATGTTTAGTATTATACTGAATATAGTCAGAAAAATGTCTATTGAGAATATATTATTTCATTAAACATGTTTCCTGTACATAAAATGTCATCTAACTTATTGTTCGATATATACTTATTTTCAAACATATTTATATTATCTCCTATAGTCGAAGAAACCTTTATAGCGAACCTACCACCCATACAAACCTACGTTTTCGATAAAGCAAGTAAATAGGGTTTATTGACTTATCTTTGTAAAACGACATTTGAAAACCATCCCGCACGTGTTTCTTTTCAACGAAAAAACTAAATTTATTCCAAGGAGAAATAACGATTATTCCTAACCTTAGGGATGAAGTATGAAAGGATGAATTGTGAAGGGTAATGATAAACGGAAAAATAAAAGTGTCCAGGGATGGGTATCGAACCCACAGTGTTCCGCTTACCGGGCAGATGCCATGTCCACTAGGCTACCCTGGACATATTTTTCTGTTCGTAAATAATACATAAAGTAATTTATAATACAATATAATATAATGCGGATTGTGATTGTAAAACGACATTTGAAAACCATCCCGCACGTGTTTCTTTTCAACGAAAAATCGAAATTTATTCAAAGGAGAAATAACGATTATTTCTAAACTTAGGCATGAGGTATGAAAGGATGAATTGTGAAGAGTAATGATAAACGGAAAAATAAAACTTTGTAGGCAGTGTGTTACAAAAACCAAAGTCTATATTGTAAGAGCCTAGGTATATCTACCAGGTGGGTTAATAAAGAAGCGTGCACCTAATCCAGTTTACCAGGGGACACAAGCTGAAGCTGGGGCAGGTATGGGAGGAGATCAAATTCCGCTGTTTGACATTCCACGAGCATTAGAAGGGCCGCAAATATGATTTCAGGAGCGCGAAGCTTTTAAAATAATTTGACTCGTCGATATCGGCTGATAATTCCATTTTCACTTCCCAAACACATCAATTTAATTATGGTGCAGGCAACATGGGGCATCAGGAATAAATACAAAAACTTTAAATATTAATCTTTTATTCATACCAGATTTGAAGAGGAGTATTTTATTTTTTCACACAAATATTTCCT
This sequence comes from Cordylochernes scorpioides, assembly GCA_030710605.1. Classification (NCBI taxonomy): domain Eukaryota; kingdom Metazoa; phylum Arthropoda; class Arachnida; order Pseudoscorpiones; family Chernetidae; genus Cordylochernes; species Cordylochernes scorpioides. The sequence continues at coordinate 71,631,188 of CP092881.1, forward strand.
ATTTGGTCAGCCTGAATGTAGTAATCTAGCAAATGCGATAAAGCGGAGGTTTGTTTGTTTGTTTGCCGGGCTATAATCTGGAATTGATGGAATGGGTTTAGCGAATATCAGCGGGATATATTTCAGAACAGTTCGTTCTCCAACAATATAAATTTGACACATTTGAGGATAGGAAATTCTGGCTGAAGAATTATTAGATATATTTCAAATTGTATTTCAACTGATAACTAAACCCATAATATACATATATATATATTGTTTTGAAAATAGAGCAATCCATATTTAATTCATTAAATAATAAAAAGGCATATATTGGCTTTAATAAAAGATTTATTTTGCCAATATTTCTGCTGGCTGAACGCCAACCTTTATCGTGGCATTACATTTTTGTATACACAAACTCAGCGCCGCATAGTGTTATAATTTTATAGCTGAAATCAAGGCGCTGAGTTTGTGTATATAAAAATGTAATGCCTCGATAAAGGTTGACGTTCAGCCAGCCGAAATATTGGCGAAATAAATATTTTATTAAATCCAATATATGCCATTTTATTATCTAATGATTTAAATATGGATTGCTCTATTTTCAAAATTTATATATGTGGCAATATAATAAGGTGAGGAGAGAAATAATCACACCACAAGTTGAAAGAGAAACCCAGACAACCAGAGAGAGAGAGGGAGAGACGGGCCGGGCCACAGCCGGGCGTCCGTTCGTGTCGTACGCAATCCCCAACTGTCTTAATAGTCCCGCGGTTCCAAGTAACGGGCCCCAGTAGTCGCCCCTTGGAATGTCGCTGATGTCTAAAGTGACCGGACTTTACCCTCCCGTCTCTCTCTAGGTTTACTGTAGGTTTGCTTTATTATTCCTGGAAGAGTATATATTATGGCATATATATATTAAATAGAATGCATATTTTGTATGTAAAGTTAAATAAAATATTTTATTTATTACAAAATTATAATATTTCACTAGGCTATACACCTAACTTCGTCAGGGCTTTTCTTGTTATATATAAATCACGAATACGAAATTTATTTATAGACGATATTTTTATTATCAGTATATACACGTGTATATGTACAATATTTTGTGTCTTGCTATTAGTGCAAAAATAATTAGTTTATTTATATTTTGGAAGACGTTATAGTATTTTTATATTTCCCAGACTTTTTAAAATCTCATAATCAATAGCCTATATATTTCTCAAATTGCGAGCTTAATCCGGATCTATCTACAGTATGTATGACATCATACGTAGGTTGGGAGGATGGGAAATTCTGGCTGAAGAATTATTAGATATATTTCAAATTTTATTTCAAGCGATGACTAAATCCAAAAATTCACGATATTTTTTATCTCAGTATATATTTTTACTATTTTTTGTGTTTTGCTATTAGCGTATAAAAAAGTTCATATTTTGGAAGATGTTATAGCTTCTTATATTTTCTATACATTTTTAAATCTCAAAATCAGAAGCCTATATATTTATCAAATTGTGTATCAATCCATTGCGAGCTTAATCCGAATCTATCTACATTAAGTATGACTCTATACATAGGTTAGGTAAGTATTATTATAAGTTTTGTGTGATTTGGAAGTATAGTAAAATATATTTCTCCATCAGAAGGAGGGAATTATATTTTATCTCCAGACTAGCTAAAGGACCTGAGCAATGCCCGGTATATACTCGGGTGCATTTCTATATAGAGCTAGATCACACAGTTTTGACGACCATTTCAAGGTAAGACCTGCGCGATAGACTCCCAATTAGACCAAACAGCTTCATTTCACAGGATTGGTTTGCCAGTTTTTACTTATTAAAAACATATTTTTTAACAATTTAATTGAATATTTTCTTCTGCTTCAATGCCTTCCTCTACTGAGGGTGGTCCACATGGTTTCTTCATATCTCCTCCTTCAATGCCTTCCTCTACTGAGGGTGGGCCACATGGTCTCTCCATATCTCCCTCCTTCAATGTCTTCCTCTACTGAGGGTGGGCCACATGGTCTCTCCATATCTCCTTCCTTCAATGCCTTCCTCTACTAAGGGTGGGCCACATGATCTCTCCATATCTCCCTCCTTCAATTCCTTCCTCTACTGAGGGTGGGCCACATGGTCTCTCCATATCTCCCTCCTTCAATGTCTTCCTCTACTGAGGGTGGGCCACATGGTCTCTCCATATCTCCCTCCTTCAATGCCTTCCTCTAATGAGGGTACGTCACATGGTCTCTCCATATCTCCCTCCTTCAATGCCTTCCTCTACTGAGGGTGGGCCACATGGTCTCTCCATATCTCCCTCCTTCAATGTCTTCCTCTACTGAGGGTGGGCCACATGGTCTCTCCATATCTCCCTCCTTCAATGCCTTCCTCTACTGAGGGTACGTCACATGGTCTCTCCATATCTCCCTCCTTCAATGTCTTCCTCTACTGAGGGTGGGCCACATGGTCTCTCCATATCTCCCTCCTTCAATGCCTTCCTATACTGAGGGTGGGCCACATGGTCTCTCCATATATCCCTCCTTCAATGTCTTCCTCTACTGAGGGTACGCCACATGGTCTATCCATATCTTCCTCCTTCAATGCCTTCCTATACTGAGGGTGGGCCACATGGTCTCTCCATATTACCTCCTTCAATGCCTTTCTCTACTGAGAGAGGGCCACATGTTTTCTCTATATCTACCTCCTTCAATGCCTTTCTCTACTTAGGGTGGGCCATGTGGTCTCTCCATATTTCCTACTTCAATGCCTTCCTCTACTGAGGGTGGGCCACATGGTCTCTCCATATCTCCCTCCTTCAGTGTCTTTCTCTACTGAGGGTGGCCACATTGTCTCTCCATACTTCCTCCTTCAATGCCTTCCTCTACTAAGTAGGACCACATGGTCTCTCCATATCTCCCTCCTTCAGTGCCTTCCTCTACTGAGGGTGGCCAAATTGTCTCTCCATACTTCCTCCTTCAGTGCCTTCCTCTACTGAGGGTGGGCCACATGGTCTCTTCATACTTCCTCCGCTATTCTCTTCATCTCCTCGTAGGTATGTCATACAGTCCATTGTTTTAGATCGTCTGTGTATTCCTGTCGTCTCCTTCCCCTCAAACTCTTTCCTAGGAGCTTTCCTTCCAACACTGTCAGAAATGTCTCTCATATTCTCACATTAATTTGTGAGTGGAATAGGACGTGTTTTTATCCCAAAGTAAAATAATATGGGTCGATCATTATTAAATAGATTTCCATAGAAGAGTTCACTACCATATTATCACTTTAATTTTAGGTTTAAAAATAACAAACATGGAGCACTCAAATGTTGTGGATGGATATCATGACCTAAAGAAAGCAGGTTCAAATATTCAGATATCACAGATATAACGCTGATTCGTCTTAGGACATGGAGGCATCAAACACGGAGGTTTCCTTTACACATAAACAAACTTCTACTATCCTTACTCTGACGAATTAATATTAGGAGGGCTTAGCTCATCATTGGTGAACCCCTTCAGGAGTTACGATAATTTCATCTATCGATTCTTATATCTCTAATACGGTATTGGACGATTATGCTTATACAGTAGAACCTCCCTTTAGCGGAAACCTCTCCACCAAGGACAGTTTTTATTTACAAAATTACCATTTTTACTATTTAGCAACTCTCCGGTAAGAAGACACCTCTCCCTGAAGGACACTTTGGCCCTGCAATTAGGTGTCCTTTACAAGGAGGTAGTTCTACTGTACATGCTACCCTCAAAGGTGAAAATTCTCAGATGGTATTCAAGATATCTATGGACATAAGGTTTTAAGACAGTATAATTACATAGCATCTTGATTTCATCTTTAAGGAATAAAAATAAATTATGATATTATTCCAATAATACCATCAATACCACAAATAATTTTCTTAATTTGAAACGTAGAGCTTTCAATGAAGAATGCTATGAACCATAATAAAACAGATAAAATCAAGAATAGACTAACATATGGACGTATATCTCCATATTATATAATTAAAAATACATGAAATTACGAAATATGGAAATGAAAGAACTTGATGCAATCAGAACACACACAGCCTCAAGCTTTACAAACTTGACACCCTAATATGATTGAGTGGAGATAAGAAAGTAGAAGAGAACACACACACTTTATGCCTTTAATTATAAAATCAAACTCAATCTTAAAATAAAATTAGAATTATAATCAGAGATATTTATTTTCGGCATCTAAAATTTTAACATCGTTTTTTATTTTATCTTATCTCTTATATATTTTTCAGCCATGGGGAAAACCATTCTTTCCTTAAAAACTCTTTGTTTCAAATAAAGAAAATTATTGGGAAAAATCTCTCTTTGATTTTTTGTTGTTCTTTTACTCTATCCTCTCTTTCAATTATTGATATTTTGAAAAGTGCCTTGCTTATTTTTGTTTGGAATCGACTTTAACGAATTATCTTTTATTCGTATTGAAATATCATTGTATCGATACTTTGACACGTTATCTTTTTATACAATACACGATAGTACAGTCAGGACCTGTCTATAGAGACACCTCTAAATAGCGCCTTCCTCTCTATAGCGCCCGATTTTAAATACGTAGTACGATGCTATTTACATCAATATTAAGCAACCTGTCTATAGCACCCCCTCTCTATAGCACCTTATTTTGGTGAGTCCCAAGAGGGGGCGCTATAGACAGGTTTAACTGTATTTTGTTCAAATCTTACCTTTAATACATAGAATGACGCCGAAGTTTCTCAATGGAAGATCGAAAAAACATGTTCTCGACTAATTTCATCAAGATCCTTATCTGAACGGAATGAGTCAGAATTAACAGAAATAATTAAAGCAGGAATGTTTCTTTCGCACAGAAAACAATATTCTACCGTCCGTACTGCGATGGAAAATACTGGGAAGGCTTGGTTCATCAGTGGTAAACCCTCTCAGCGGTTTCGTCTATATATTCTACCAGACCGCTTCTTAGAGCTGTAATACTGTATTGGATCATTCTGCTTATATACGCTACACTGAATGGTGGATTTTCGGTATGGTATTCAAGCTAGCTATAGCTAATCAATGTACCATATATAAGCAGAGTGATCCAATACAGTATTAGAACTCTGAGAAGCGGTCTGGTAGATTAAATTGGCGAAATTGCTGGAATACACGATAGGAATTTGTTTAAATACTACCTTTAATACTTGGCAATGACGTAAATTGTCTCAATGGTGGATTTAAAAAAACATGTGCTCGGCTGATTTCATCAGAATCCTTATCTGAACGATATGAGGCAGTATTCACAGAAAGAAACAGTTAAAATGATATAAGAATGAATATACAGGGTGGCCCATAAGTTCCGATAACATGTTTAAAAAATTTAACTAATAAATTACTTATAATATTTGCTTAATTAACAATTGTGTGTGTTCAGGTTCCATCTAAATTTAATTCAGAAAATGTCATCCCTCGATATTAAAAAAATAATTTAAATTATCAAACTCTATTATTCTTTATTTGTCTTTCAATATTTAATGGTGATGGTTTCTCCATGGAAAGGGGAGGTGCCATTGCTCCGTTAGTCAGCCACATTTCAGAGTTCCTTGTTCATGAGGGCCGGGCTCATCAGTGGTGAACCCTCCCAGCGGTTTCGCCAGTCTAATCTACCATACCGCTGTTATATTGCATTTTTCGATATTCATTTTATATTGATACTGATGCTAGACTCTTGAAACTATAAAATGAAGATCGAAAAATGCAATATAACAGCGGTATGGTAGATTAAACTGGCGAAACCGCTGGGAGGGTTCACCACTGATGAGCCAGGCCCTCTCTTTAATTTTTCCATTGGAGTAAGAGCAGTAGAAATTGTTTATTTCACGGTTACCGTAGCGGCTCGGGGCTCACTTAATTTTTAATAAATAAAATAAATAAAAGGGTTAATGACTTATGGGACACAGTGTATGTAAGACCAACAATCCATAAGAAAAATGTTTCAAATATCGGAATAGTAAATGTGTTTCCACATGTCAGATCCATCTAAAAACTTACGAAGCCAGTATCCCACCGTAATTCCATTAAGACGTCCAGTTTTCAAGTGGATAAATATTCCAACATGAATTTTTAATCAGTTCTCGTAATCATTTTAATTGGCAATTTATTAAATCGCACCCTTTAAATATTAAATCACAAACATTCGCTTTTAAGTGGTGCGGTAGCATTTTAATATTTTGAGTATTTTGGAAATTCAAATAAAGTTTGTTTCTCTCACAAACGGTCATTCTTTCTATATCCCCTGAATTGTGGAAACTTACATCATTATTTAACTAATGGGATGTCTTCATTCTTTATAGTGACTGCTCTCTATTATTTTGTGTGAGTCAACTTTATATAACTTTGCAATATAGAGCGTTAAGTATTTAATGATTCATCATTTTTGCTATAGAAATGAAAAAGTAAATCTAAATAGATATTTTGATACATTAGCCCGCCACCTGTTATCAAAATTCGAAACTATTATAGACGCGTATGATTCTTTTAAAAATTAAACAATTTCTACTGCCCTTACTGCAATAGAAAAATTAAAGGGAGGGCCTGGCTCATCAGTGGTGATCTCTCCCAGCGGTTTCGCTAGTTTAATCTACCATACCGCTGTTATATTGCATTTTTCGTTATTCCTTTTACAGTAATCCCTCGTTAAGACGAACTCAACGGGAGAACGAAATACCCTTTTCGTCTTAAAAGAATATATACCGAATTCGTATAAACCGAATTCGTATTAGACGAATTGAATTCGTGGTATCCGGGGGTTGTACTTATGTACTACTGATGAGTAAGAAAACTACATTTCTGAGGAATAACGAATAAATTTATTTGAAAACAATATTAATGAAAATATTTTATAATTTTAAGGAACAACAATTATGTATATGTATGTACATAAAGTATTTTATTTTAAAAGACAATATGGATAATAATCACAATGTAAGGCAATAACATGAGAATATAAGTTTATTTTAAAACACAAATAAAAAAGAACAACAAAAGAAACAACTTACATAATATACTTGGTACATACAATGTTTATGTGTATGCAGCATATGCAGTATGCCTAGAGTATCCTATATCTGGGTTTTCTCTGCAGGCTTCAGAAAGTCTGTTATAGTTTTTTGGTGGTATTTGATTGGGCACTGTTTCAGACACTCCCTTCTTATTTTATCCAGGTCATCTTCAAAATGAACATCAATATCCGCAGAGGTTTTGGACAGCTTCTGGAGGGTTTCGAGGGCCGCGATTACTTCCCCTCTAGTAGGCATCATTATCTCTTCTTTCACCTCATCGTCTTCTGTTTCTTCTTCTTCTTTCTTCTTTTCTTCTAATTCGGGTGAACCGCAAATTTCCAACCCTTCATCCAGGGCAACATACTCCAGGAAAGTCAAAGTCTCAGCTGGGTTTGTAGCTGAAAGGAGTTTGGTCCATTCTTCAGGCTCATCAAGCATTGTTTCTGGAAGTGAAAACGAATCAGCTGTTTTTTCCACACCCAATGAGACACTTATTTCTTTAGCCTTTTCTTTGACAAGTGCGCCGGATACAGGAATATTATTTTGTCTACTTTTTTTAAAAGCTCATCTTCCACGTCTTGATGGGATGCTTTTCGAAGTCGTTTTGAAGAGCTCGAAGACCCTGAGGCAACAGCCGAATCTATTTTTTCTTTGTTTTTTAGAATGGTTTATAATCTAGTTTTCGCAATTTGAAAATTTTCGGCAATTTGCGACTTAGATAACACTCCACGTGCAATTTCGTCCAAAATTTTCCTTTTTAAGGCAAGATCAATGGCGCTTTTTTTCGCGGTTTAGATGACATGTTTATGTAGGTTTTTTTATGGAAGCTCAAACAATTCACACTTCGATTATTCAGAATTTAATAATTTTCATTTCAAGCGCATTATTTTATAATACAATCAATTAATCGGTTATAAAAGAAATATAACAAATAGAAATAAGTCCTTTTTCTTCTGAGAGCTCGATTTACACAGATTATTATTCACAGAATATATTTTTATTATTTATATTATATTTAATGTTTTTAAATATATGTTTTGTATAAAAATAAGAATAATATAATATTCTGTGAAATTCCGTGAAAGCGTGCGCTCCTTGGCTGCTGGCTGGCAGGGGTCACCATGGCCCCTACATTTATCAGTCGAGAAAAACAGCAATACTGGCACAATAGAGTCGAAATTTTCCACTGATTGAGTACATGGAACGACCCCAAGGGGATGGTTTCATAGAAAATGAGTCATCATAACAAACAAAGGACGAATGTTTACACAAAAGACAAAGAGAGCCAATACTTGATATCAACGGCGTTTTTGTTGTTTTAATAGTTTATTGTTTTACTTATAACTCGCCTTTAAAACCATATTAGAATTCGTTTTAACCGATTGATTAGTTCTGCTGGGGGCTAAATTTAATTCGTATTTCGTCATAACCGAATATTTCGTCTTAACCGGCAAAATCTCTTTGGAAAGCATTGAAATTTAACGGGGGAAAAGAAACGGTTCGCGCAAACCGAGAGTTCGTATAATCCGAGTTCGTGATAACGAGGGATTACTGTATAGTGATACTGATGCTAGACTCTTGAAACTAGAAAAGGAAGATCGTAAAATGCAATATAACTGCGGTATGGTAGATTAAACTGGCGAAACCGCTGGGAGGGTTCACCACTGATGAACAGGGACCTCTCATTAATGTTTCCATTGGAGTAAGAGCAGTAGAAATTGTTTATTCTTGAAAGGAATCATACGCGTCTATAGTAGCTTCGAAATTCGATAAATAGATATTAAATAGATGATAATTTTGCCGGGAGGATATTGATCTAAAGAGACAAAGGTCGCTTCTCCCGGTAAAATAGACGTCAAAACTAGATGGCGTCTAGTTTTGACGTCTATTTTGACGGGAGAGGCGACCTTTGTCTCTTTAGATATTAAATAGATGGTACAAAAGTGAAATTGTAATGGGATCATTGGATAAAGTTAGAGAAATGAATCTCCTGATTGTGTAGCTAAAATTTGATGATAGCTCACTCCATAAAAATTCCAGAATTAGCCAAATATACATCCTTGATTAATCAAGAAAAGCTAACCACGGACGCGTTTCGGGCTATTGGCCCTCATCAGCGTGGTGCAAGCTGTACCTCAACGACCAAAAACATAATGGTCTTTGTGGCACATCCTGAAATATCATATATGATATCAGAATAAACAACAAGTCTCCAAGGATAAGTGTCTCCTTACACAGAAAACACTTATCTTCGGAGACTTGTTGTGAATTCTGATTGCGATTAAAGTATCCTAACCTTTTATAATATAATATACACCTATCCCCTGATTTATACGGTAGATACGTTCCTGAGAAAAACGCGTAAATCGGGGGATAGGTGTACACAGAAATAAAAATAAAATGCATTGACAGGTTAAAATATGTAGTCAGCACATAAGCTCGGGATTCCTCGTGAGATGTGTACACAGTGCATGTGTTCAATCACAGTAGCATTTAGTATAGTGCGATAAAAACAAAAAAAAAACTTATTTGGAACACCGTGTAAAAGCTAAAACGTGTAAAACAAGTACCGTGTAAATCGGGGGATAGGTGTATATATTATTCATATAAATACTTCTCCAAAGTATTCAAAACGTGTGTAACTTTATTTATTTGATTAATAAATAAATTTATAATACCAGCTCAGGTGTTTTGTACAAATATTATAGGAAGCGCGCCTATATAAAGACACTACATTCTTGCAGAACCTTTTTTCCATATATAGACAGACATCAACGGAATGTATGTTCATTATACTAAAATTGATAGATTTGCGGAAATTTATTGCTGATCAAAATCTGTTTGATTATACAGAATAAGTTGATTCTTTTTAATGGTGGTGGTGTCTTGTCCATTGAGTAGATCAGATCGGTCCGTGCACACTGATCACAATACCGGCCAACTGAGGTGGTGGTGGTGTCTTGTCCATGGAGAAAATCAGATCGGTCCATGCACACTGATCACAATACCGACCAACTGAGGTGCCTTATCCGTATGGATCTCTTCTTCTGGATTGATGTATGCCATATAGAGGGCTGCAAGGATGGCCGGGCAACTGTATATATGGTCCGGAGTAAGTTGGGTGTTGTGACAGTTAATACAGTTCCTGTAGGATCTAGTCATGTCTGTGTTTATCTTCATTCCATTTAAAATTTCCTGTTCTGATTTTTGAAATTATTGTTGTTAATATTTTGTTAATTTTGAGATTGCATATTGGCTGGGGTATTTTGTTTTTCGTAATGAGTTTTGCTTTTGCTATGGTATTTGCATCTTTTATTGTTATTTAACTGACTTCCAGTGCCTGTTTTGATTCTTTTTAATGATATTTATGATATTTCCCAATAGTGTGTGGTGACATTTTAAACTAATTCTATAACATTGAGTGACCATGTAGGATACTTGAATATTTTTACAAATTCGATCAATTCTCAGTACCTAACTCTATACAAGGACACCTGCCGAACCGAGTGACACATGTACGTTGCTTAGACCATGTTCTTGTGCGTCTACAAGTACACGTTAATGGATTTAAACACAGTTTCTTGTACACGAAATAGAATTTTTAGCCATATATATAGCCCGTGTAATATTAACACGGGACCGTGTACTATGGATCACGGCACATATATCGAGAGTTTATTTTCAAGACAGGATCCATGCACGACATCACGTTGAACCGGATATAACATGGGTATCTTAACACGGGGCCGTTTAATATGTACAACGGCGTATATCGAGTGTTTCAGCTCAAAACAGGTTTCAATTACGACCCCACGTGGACACGGATATACCGTGTGTATTTTAAAACGGGACCGTGTACTCGTACTAGAGACCAAGGGACCAAGTTTTACCTCTGAACCGTGAGTTTCCCATCAAAGTATATTAATGTATTGGTAATAATAAACCACTTTGTTGTTTATTCTGATCTCACAACGGGGTTAGCCATATACAGGAGGTGTCCGTTTAAGACAAGGTTCATTTACAGGTACTAGAAATGCCACATGTTGTAGTATTATATCGGATAAGACAGGTTTCAATTACGACCTCACGTGGACACGGATATACCGTGTGTATTTTAAAACGGGACCGTGTTCTCGTACTAGAGACCAAGGGACCAAGTTTTACCTCTGAACCGTGAGTTTCCCATCAAAGTATATTAATGTATTGGTAATAATAAACCACTTTGTTGTTGATTCTTATCTCACAACGGGGTTAGCCATATACAGGAGGTGTCCGTTCAAGACAAGGTTCATTTACAGGTACTAGAATGCCACATGTTGTAGTCCTATATCGGATAAGACAGGTTTCATCTGAAATAAATTTTACTATAACTATATTTCATACATATACCTTTAAATCGAAATTATTCTCAAGTTTTGAATTAAAGTTGTCATTTTGACATTATTATTCGGCATTTTTATAAGAGAGAGAGATTGAGATTGAAACTACTTTATTTCAATGTTCATATAAGATTATATAAGGTTAAATATACAAATTAAATATATTGAATAAATAATATTAAAAAGGATAAATATATGAAGAAATAGATATAAATATATAAATTAATTGATAAATTTTATTTATTTATTACCATTTGCAAATAAGACACGCTAATATCCGATCTGGATAATTGCGAGTAAAACTATTTAAAATAATTGTAGTAGAGTAGGTAACAGAATTATCAAAAGAAAATAAACAATTGAGAAAAAGAGCATTGGATAAACATTTCCATTAAACAAATAAGCAACAACATAAGCAGATAGAAGAAATCGCAAGGTAGTTATTTACAATATGTTGAGCAATGATGGAAGTTGATTTAATGAACTTTAATTTAATTCATTATTATTATTATTGCTTATCCCTAGTACACGTGGTACAGGCCATGATAATCATGGTGAGTCGAAGTAGGCGACTGCTTTTACTGTAAGTGCACCACATGTCTACACATGTGAAAAGAAGTTCGACTTTGCACTTACAAATGTGCCAGAGCCCCGTTTGGTTACTTGCACTCGTTGGTGGGGTTGGACTTTTGCAAGAATCGGGGCCCATTGGAGCTTTTTTTTATCATAAAAAAAGCGCGCAATGCGGGAATCTAACCCGGGTCGTAGCGGTCCAAAACCAACGGTTTAGACTATCCTTCCACCGACCCAATTCAATTGATAAATAATAAAGATATAATTGATAAGTTTATAAAAGAGAGGGAGAGAATTTATAATATAATGTGATAAATATTAAAAATGCACACGTGTAAAAGCTTTAATCCTCTCTCAAAGAGCCGACGTTGGGCCATATAGATTGTAGACAGAAGATGTTCTCACACTAAGTGTTCAATATTAAAGTTGGTCTGAAGAATTGGGAATTTCAATTTGTGAGTCCACACAGGCAGCTAAAATGACCCAATTAGAAACCTGCATCTAAAAAACATAATTCAATATTTCCAATCAGTCGTAAAGCCCCATTTTAAATTAGAATTAGGTAGAATTAGCCAAGAGGGTAAATTGAAGTTGAAATTGAAAATTCAGGAAGTAAATTGAATGGGCAATTAACGTGATGTCAGGAGACCGCCACACGTCACAAAAAATAAACCCGGACAAAAATCTTCCTCAATAAAAACTTAATTGTAAACTATCGACTGCCGAATTATTCTGAGATGGAGATAAAAATGGCTCGAGAGTTTTTACTACACTTTCCTGATACCTTCTGTAAATAGTGAATCATTTATTGCATTAAATTTTTACAGTGCACAGTACTAGTTGAGATTTATTTGAGCATTGTTATATTTAATACATTAATGATTGAAAGGAATTCTATATATGTTGAATTTTATTAATTCATCTTTATAGTTTTATTAAATGCTTTTATTTAACTGGCTTCCCTGTCTGTTATCCACAAATCTTGCAATCAATTTTTAATATACTTTTAGAAGATCTGACATTTGGGAAACTTTTCAGAACCCGATGACAATGCAGTTGACAAATTTTCATACTTCTGGGCTATCAGAGTGGCCGGAAATGTACAAATTTCCTAATTGTCTTTCAAATGTTGTAAATCATTTTTAATATACTTCCAGATCAGATAGAGGTATGAAACTTTTAACAATCACTCAGTCCAATGAACAATGTAAGTGTACATATTTTCAGACATCTGGGTGGTCGGAATGGCCAGGAATGAGCAAATTTCTATATTTCTTTTTAAGTCTTATGTTACGCCCCTTATAAAAAATGAACAATCCTCCGCGACCAGGCTTCCGTCTATTTAAGTCCTAATCTCCAGTGAATTTTTGGTTCGAAGTTTTCTAAATTCACGACTAAAAACTAAATAGATGATTAATAAATAAAAATACGTTTAAAAAAAGCATTTTATTCAAATGCACTAAAAAGGAAAAAAAAGATATTGTATCTTCTGTCATTGAGCAATTAGATGTATCTGAGTGAAAATAATAGCGGCGGGAGACAATCATATTTAGAGAAGATGTAAAATATAACAAACACTTATAAAAATCGCTAATCAGCTGCTACATATTAAATGACATTAGGTTCAAATTCATGATGATCATTCCCAGCCACTTTTATTTTCACTCAGATACATCTAATTGCTCAATGACAGAAGATACAATATTTTATATTTTCCTTTTCAGTGCATTTGAATAAAAGCTTTTTTTAATGAATTTTTATTTATTAATTATTTCCGTTTCTCTTCAGAGTCGTCTTTATATCACCAAAACATATATGATTGAAACTGCGTCCTTTTGTTGTATATAGCCGAAAGCCTTGGGAAATAATATAGCAGAAAACAAGTGAAGATATTCATCAAATGGAGAAAAACCAAGTGATTGTAGTTCTATATTTATTTACTTTTTTTATATTTCAATTTAAAGCGCTATGTCCTACTAGGGACACTTGTGCTGTCATACATGTATGCCTTTACATTTGTCTATACATACAAGGTATGTCCCATAAGTTCCCGGACTGGGTCCATAAAAAAATAAATAAATGAAAAATTTAAATAAAATTGACTGTTTATTATAGAAAAAATATCTGGCAACACGGTGGTACCAATATCGAGGCGGTACGTGCGCGCGCGCCAAAGTTATTCTAATTTATTTAAAGGTTACACCTTGCGCTGCGGCGATTTTACGATGGAACAAAAATTGAAGTAGAGGATTTGCATAGAATTTTGTGTGAAACTTCAAATATCAGCAACCGACACTTTTGAAATGCTTAATAAAGCATTCCCCAATAACGCCCCAAAGAGAACAACTGTTTTTGAATGGCATTCTAGATTTAAAGCTGGCAGAATTTCCATTGAAGATGATCCTCGTCAAGGACGCCCAACATTTCAAAGGACTGATGAAAATGTGCAAAAAATCACCGATTTGATAAAAGAAAATCCTCGAACCACTTTGCTGGAGCTAGAGCAAGACACAGGCATCTCAAAAAGACTCCTGCAAAATTAATCCCAAAATTCCTCACTAATGAGCAAAAACTGTGTCGGCTTGCAACCTGTGAGGACATGCTGGAAATGACAAGAACGGATCCGGAATGGAAAGACAAGATAATCACAGGCGACGAGACATGGGTCTATGGCTATGACCCTGAAACCAAGAGTCAATCTGCCGAGTGGAGAGGTCAGGGTGAGCCTAGACCCAAAAAATCCAGGATATTGAAATCCAGAAACAAGGTGTTGCAAGTCGCTTTTTTGGATAACAAGGGCATTGTTCATAACGAGTATCTTCCTGCAGGCCAAACAGTTATTAAGGAAATGTATTTGAGCATTCTTCGCCGTCTAAGAGAAGCGATTCGAAAAAAAAGGCCAGAAAAATGGACTAATGGTGACTGGATCCTACACCATAACAATGCCCGCCCTCAAACAGCGCACTTGGTGACGAGTTTTTTGGCGAAAAACGGGACAGAAATCCTACCTCAACCACCCTATTCCCTAGACATCGCACCAAATGACTTTTTCCTGTTCCCCAAACTCAAAGCAGTTCTAAAAGGAAGACATTTTGACACCAGGGAAGACATAATAGAAAAATCGCTGCTGGCATTGAAGAGCATTCCAAAAGAGGCCTATAAAAACTGTTTCGACAATTGGGAGAAACGATGGCGCTGGTGCGTTGAAGCAAGGGGGATTACTTTGAAAAGTTTTAATAATTTTTTTTTTTTTAAATCTTACCTTTTTTTTATGGACCCAGTCCGGGAACTTATGGGACATACCTTGTATATATATATAATAATTTCAGGCCGTGAATAGAATAGTCATATGATGTTAACAATGAGAAAGAGAGAAAAGAAACGAGAAAAGACCTGTGTACAAAAGAAAGAAGTGTCTGGCAATATGTACAATCAACATAATATAAATTATCATTTTTTTAAAATATATTTGTTACTATATAATTTTAAATATATCTACAAAAAAGGTATTGAATTTAATATACATTTATTTACTGGAAATAAAAATACTTGGATCTGTTACTATTAAATTATTTTCTATTCTGTTGTCTTGAAAAACAGGACAATCTAGTAAAAGATGTATTGAGGTTTGTTCCTCATGTCCACAAAAGCAACTCGAGTCTTCCACCGCTTTAATTCTTTTTAAAAAGCTTCTGAAATTTCCATGATTAGAAATAAATAGGGAATTATGAAAGTTTGGCAGGAAATATTCTGGGATGTTGTTAGGGAAGAAGCTTTGAAAAGTTTCATTTGTGTTGTTCTTTAAAGTAGCCATTTTAAATTCAATAAAATCCGTTATTATGCTTGGGATATCTAAATTGTATTTTTGTTTCCTTCTAAATTTAAATTATTTATTTCATATTTCATATCTTTGGATTTTATGAAATCGTTAAGCAAAGCCATCTAGGCTATGCTATGTATACAATTAGAACTGGTCTTTCTATATGATTGCGTGCACCATAATATCATTTGGTATTGAAATGAATTCAATTTATTTTTCTTATTTACGAATTTAAACCATATCTCCGATCCATAAGAAATCATTTGCCTAAATATTGTTTTGTATAATGTAAGTCTCTTTTGGGTACTCAGACCCGAAGCTTTTTCGGCAAATTGACAGTAGCAGATTTTTAATCTTTTTGCTTTATTTAGTATAATATCTATAATTAAAGAGAAAATTGTAGATTGAAAAATATATTTTTTAATTTTCATCTATGAATTGTCATTTGCCCCAAAATATATCGTGGTTCAGGGATTTTTTTTAGGAAATCATTAACAAGTCAACCTATGACAAAACATATGAATTACCAAATGCTTTGTTTTTATTTACTTCTTCTGACGAAGACAAAAGAATTTCGTCGAAACGTTGAGAAAAATAAAAAAACTCTAACTGGCCGATGTGTCTATTTTTCATATAAATACAATTGATTTGGAATCATGTTTCGGGTTTTTATTTTTAAAGAAATAATTTGCTATACGCGATTACCTAGTTATTTAACTAATTGGAGAGAGAAAGAGAAAAAAACATAGGATTGTCATTCCTGTCAGAGGCTAGCTCTCCCATGGTGTCATCAATTCTTATAATATTAAGGAATGTTCTTTAATATGCATTTAATGAAATTATGAAGACATAAACTTTCAGAAACTTTCCCTAGATATTGTTACATCAATTTTAATGCGCCCTACATTTATTCAAAATATTCTATGATATTTAATATTTAATTAAAACAGAATATTCAGATTATCATCATTCCTTTTTATAGTTTCATTCCTTTTGTAATATTTTACTCTACATATATCTTGATTGGTTATTGGAGCGAGAGAGGACCTAGACGAAGACTGCGGATCTCGACCTACGAGGAAGACAAGAATAAATAAACGAAATAACTTTAAAAGGTAATTTATTTTTATTTAATTTTATTTATTTACTTATATTTATTTGTTCGACTATGGAAACCCGCTCGGGAAACGTGTATAAAACCAAGAAGGAAGAAACCAAGGTCGACGACCCTGCAAAGCTGCAACAATGTTAATCATAAATACACCCATGAACAAAACATAAGGAAGTTGTACCTTTAAGCATGCATATGTCATAATATATGCTCTTCCAGGATTAATAAAACAAACCTACAGTCAACGAGAGAGAGATGGGCAGCTAAAGCGAGACACTTTAGACATCACGACATTCCAAAGGGGCGGCAAAAGGGGCCCGCCCGTCAACACCTGGGGACTATTTTGGTAGTCGGGTGGTGGCCACACAGGCAGTCGTTCAGCGGACAGCGCTCTCGCTCCCACTCTCTCTCGGATGGCTTCCAGATTCCTCTTCCAACTCGTCGTGTGATTATTTCTCTCCTCACCACATTATTACCACTATATTGTCACATATATATATTTTATTTTTATATTTTCTTATTTATTATTTTAAGGTAAACGCTTTAGAAGTCAGATATAAATGGTAAATCTACCGTTATATAGGCAAATAAGGTGTGGTTTATACTTAAAATATGGAACTTGCTTAGGTTTTGTCATCGCATATAGATAGGAAGAGACGTTCAACCTAGAACATCTTTGATCGACTGCAAAAAAAAAATTAATTAAAATCAAACAGAACTTGTGTATTTATTCTATTTTTCTTTTGAATTTTTATATTTAAAAGGTTGTCCCAAAAATTCGTGTTTTTCTTATTACTTGGCGAATAATATTGTCACGTATAAAATAACAAACAACAACAAAAAGGCTTTTATTAGGGCCCATTGCCCTGTATGGATTCGCCATACAACAACAAAAAGGCTTTTATTAGGGCCCATTGCCCTGTATGGATTCGCCATACAACAACAACAAAAAGGCTTTTATTAGGGCCCATTGCCCTGTATGGATTCGCCATACAACAACAACAAAAAGGCTTTTATTAGGGCCCATTGCCCTGTATGGATTCACCATACAACAACAACAAAAAGGCTT
Source organism: Cordylochernes scorpioides (assembly GCA_030710605.1). Classification (NCBI taxonomy): domain Eukaryota; kingdom Metazoa; phylum Arthropoda; class Arachnida; order Pseudoscorpiones; family Chernetidae; genus Cordylochernes; species Cordylochernes scorpioides. The sequence goes on from CP092881.1 coordinate 71,649,187, forward strand.
TTATTAGGGCCCATTGCCCTGTAGGGATTCACCATACAACAACAACAACAAAAAGGCTTTTATTAGGGCTCATTGCCCTGTATGGATTCGCCATACAACAACAACAACAAGGCTTTTATTAGGGCCCATTGCCCTGTAGGGATTCGTCATACAACAACAACAAAAAGACTTTTATTAGGGCCCATTGCCCGTATGGATTAACCATACAACAACAAAAAGGCTTTTATTAGGGCCCATTGCCCTGTATGGATTCGTCATACAACAACAAAAAGTATTTTATAAGGGCCAATTGCCCTGTATGGATTCGCCATACAACAACAAAACAATACAGTAATTTTTCCCATCTTTCCCCATGTGCACGTGAGCCTTTGTTTGAAAAGGGATTTATTTACACATCTGTTCTTAAACTTTCCTCACTACCTCTTTTGCTCTATTTACAATTGATCTGTAGAAATTTTAGAGTTCTATTGCTATATTTTTCTTTTCTGAAATTGTTCTCAGCATCTCCAGCGGGTTACTAAATCTCCAGAAGGTGTTTTAAGAGTTTTTCTCTTTCTTCACCTAAATATTTGCATTCTATGATATAGTGGGAGATTTCATCAGATGTCATATTTCCACAAATCCTGCAGTGAATGTTTTCAGAAAATAACTTAAACAGAATCAGTCGTTGTTAAAATTAGGTAAAGTTTTATTCTTAGTGAAAGAGTCTCGATCCACTCAGCCGAGATGATCGAATACATAGATAAAGACCAACAACAAGTTCGCAAAACATCCTGCTTTGCATGAAACAAAAAATGAAAACGAGAAAGAAGGAAATATTTACATAAATGTAAATGCCACAATATTATCACAGCGAATACATAATAATACAATTACCTTATACATAATACAAAGACATTATACATAACGGCAAATGATATTATTACGGCGAATACATAATACAATTACTTTATACATAACGGCGAATAATATTATCACGGCGAATACATAATAATACATAATACAAAGACATTATACATAACGGCGAATAATATTGGTATTTCACTTTTTTTTGCAAATTTCAACGAACTTTTGGGACAACCTTGTAATGTAAAATGAATAAATAAAATACTCTAACAAATAATTAATTCCAGGATTGCGCTAATAAAAGATAAAATGTGAAAAAGTGTGTGTTGGCTGAGTAATCCAGGAACGATTTGTGTAATAATGGAGAATCAATAGACGGTTGTACACGCACACAGAAATCCCTCTCCCCACGTACAATTCCAACTTGTAAACAAAAACGTCGTATTTACCTTCAAAATATAATATTCTTTTGTTTCATTTGTTTTCATTTCTTTAGAGAAATATTTTGAAAAATATTTCAAATTTTTAATACCATAGTATAATATTAAAAACTGTGTCGTCATTAAATTTATATAAGCATCTCGGAAATATATTTATTTATGGGGCTGCTAACCAGAATGATTTTTGAGCCCTAAAAGGTAATAGCATACATCACTCGGTGTTCCCAGGTGGTCACCCTCCCAAGTACTGACCGGGCCCGACATTGCTTAACTTCGGTAATCAGATGAGAACCGGTGTTTTCAATGTGCTATGAGCTGTAAGCGAATATAAGCATCTCTAAGTGCATGTTCAAACTTAGTAAATTAAATTTCTGTTTATTACATATATGAACCATATAAAAATTATATTTTTGTTGTGAAATGTTTTTGATTGAAATGGTTGAATATAGTGTGTGTGTGTTTCAGATGAAAACAATATGAAGATTCAATTTATTTCCTCAAACATAAAATATGTTCATTGATGAATAAAATATGTTTCCTGTCTGCTCAAAATGCTCCAACTCCACTACAACTCCAGCACATATCCTGGACTGTATTGGAGCTAAGACCTATACAACAACCCCAAAACAGTAGTAGAAAATATTATTGCTTTCAACGTTCGCATAACCTGGTGTAATCTTACCCATGGGATAATAAAATGATAATAATAAATAAATACATACCGAAAGAAAGGTATTTTGATTTTAAAAACTCATCAAACCAATACATTATGGTTAACTCCTCCTGTACAGGTCGTGATGTATGTGATAAAGAATGTTCAACAGCACTGTATACTATACATACCAATACTGTATATCACACTGGCATATACCTTATCTCCCCCATCACGTTCTGTACTGGACGTACTGACCAAAACGCATTGTTTTATGCTTTTTAAAGCGATATTTACCTATTTAATGCATGTGTGATTACCATATTATATATTCATATTAAAACTATAAATAAAAAGGAATATATTGAATCAAAATATCATTTATTTTACCAATATTTCAGTTGGCTGAACGCCAACCTTTATCAAGGTAATATAAAGACACACATATTATTGTGTGTCAACAACAAACTCAGTGCCACATAACGTTATGTGGCACTGAGTGTTTTGTTGTTGACAGACATTAAAATTTTGCCGACCACTGTATTAGACCATTCAAGACAACTTATAATATCAGACAAGAACTGCCTTCTTGAAACGTGTCACCTCTTATTTCTGCATTACAAATCACCGCAATCAGTTAGACGTTCAACCAAAATATATTTTACATCGGCACATTACAGAAGAGCAATGACCCAGGAATTCCAAATGTACTAGATGGAAAGTCTCCAATGTGAGAGAATTGTCTAGAGACGTCACACATTCCTAAACTCAATTTAAAGTTTTCATTGCTGGTCGATTCTAACATCCCCGATTTTACCTGGCGATATGGACAACGTCGAATATTTGAACTTTATCTAGCTGTCGACTTTTGCTGAGAGAAATATAGATGTTTAAATATTACATTTCCTCATTATATGTGTGAAATTTCATATATATATTTCTCTATTGCATACTATATAATAAAACACTAAATTATTTTTATTTCAACAACAGTAATCAAGTCATTGGAAAATGTTCATTGGTTCTCTCATTCTTTTTTATTATCCTATTTTATAATGATACAAAGTCATGGAGACTGAATTTATGGATTACATTTATAATCTTGGAAGGGATGGAATACAGGTCCTCTCTTGAGGCTTCCATACATTCCAGGAGGTGGTCTGGTGAGGCCTCTTTGGTCCTACAGATGGTGCATTGTGGGTGCATGTCTTTACACCATCCTGGAAGAGGAATCTAGTGTATGGCTATTCTCTCATTCTTAATAGATATAAATATAAAGAGAAAAGGGTCGCCTTTTCCATCAAAATAGACGTCAGAACCAGGCGCCATCTATTGACCGTCGCCGCAAACTAGCGGCCTCGGGTCGGTGACAAAGCCACAACACCAGCTTTGGCAAACTGAAAGCTTCCACCTAGAGACCATAGTTTCGGGCTAATGATCCTCGTCAGTTTAGAGCGGACTTTATTCCATGAGATCCACACGGGATCTAATGGAATCTTGACAATTTGCCAAAGAGGTGTTTAGCTGGCAAAGTGGCTGGGCCAAATCTATGACTAAAATATAGATGGAAATTTTGCAGGGATGATATTGATATAAAGAGACATGGGTCGCCTCTCCCGTCAAAATAGACGTCAGAACCAGACGCTATCTATTGACCGTCGCCGCAAATCAATAGATGGCGTCTGGTTCTGACGTCTATTTTGACGGGAGAGGCGACCCTTGTCTCTTTATATCAATATCCTCCCGGCAAAATCTCCATTTTGATATCAATATATATTAACAATTTGTGTAATAGATAGATAGTATTATATGTATTGTAGTAGTATATAGTGTAATTGTTAAAAATAGATAATTTATAATTGTATGCTTTATAGATTTCCCCCTATTATTATTATGTTTATATATTTTTATTTTATTTTTGTTGCCTCTTTCTCTTAATGGGTGGAAAGGAATAAAGAATGGAAGGAGCAAAAATTGTAAACAAACAAGACATCGCCCCCCCATCCCATGCGCGAGCACCTATGCGCGGTGACGGGGAGAAAAAAGAAGAAAGGACAAATGGCAGCACCGGGGAAATATGAGCTCGGGGAAATATGAGCTCCCTGCCTCAGAAGGAATGAGTAACCACGTGTGAATGAAACAAAGAAGAGAACGCGAAGAGCGTCGTTATAGAATTGCGCACCAATTAAGTGGGTTGCGATATAGTTTCCTGTTAAGGAACAGAAGAATTAATCTGGAAAATTATCTCAAGTGAAGAATTATTTCAAGTGAACTCTTGATCAAATTTATCGACCGAATTGAAAACAAGATTTGTTTTTTTTTTACAAAACGGAAGCTTAGATAAGTATTTGCAAACTTTGTTTGAAAAAGATTTTGCCTTTCCATCCCTAGTTATTTTGCTCTCTACATTATTTGTTTGTATGTATATTTAACTTGTATCACTTGTTTTGTTTATTCTAGTTTTAAATATATCTAACCTTTTGGCCAATTTGATTATCACCCTTTTTATCTGTTTATTTATTTTTATTGCCCAGTCATTTTTGATAAGCAAAATAAAATATATATTTAGGCCATTTTTGTTAAATTGTATTTCTACAACTTGTGCAAACACAACTGGTGAATCTCTATTTTCAATCTGGGTAAGATTGACCTTCCCCACATTTATTTTTTTTTTTTTCAAATTCAACATTTTTGGTGAGCCGGACGTGATTTCACCTTGTGGTGTTTATACAATTTGTGGAGATGGATAAGCTTAAAAGAGAAAGAACTCCCTTAAGGAATACTATAACTCGTACCACAAATGAAATAAAATCAGGTATAAGTCTAAAGGAAGTGGATATAATTTTAATAAGGGCCAAATTTGAAAGGTTAACCGTTCTTAATGATAGACTGATATTGATTGATGATAAAATAAAAGAGATCTTATTGGATGATCCGAGGTCCACAGAAGCTCAAATCAATGATGAGATGGAACTATGTGAGACTTATAGCCTACAAGTAGGAATTGTCGCACAGAAGGTGAAAGAATATGAGTCTAAATTGGCAGCACCCTGTGATGATAAAATGTCACAATCTAGCACTTCAGATGTTAAAAGACAAATTAAACTTCCAAAATTTGAACTAAAAAAGTATACAGGTGAGCTAGAGGAATGGCTATCATGGTGGAGTCATTTTGAAAAAATACATTTAGATGAGTCACTGTCTGATGTTGATAAATTTGAATACTTAATACAATCCATGGTTGTTGGGTCAAAGGCCCACAGACTTGTGACTAGCTTCCCTCTTACCCAAAAGAATTACAACAAAGTCATTGGAGATTTAAAAGATAGGTTTGGAGACAGAGATATGCTGACTGAGTTGTATGTGCGCAAGCTTTTAAAGTTAGTCATTGCCAGTGCCAGGTCTGAAAAAAGAACCTTGACTCAACTTTATGATGATTTGGTTGCACATCTCCATTCTTTGGGATCTCTGGGAGTGGATACTAAGTCTGGGGGTGGTGCTTTCTTGTACCCGTTGGTGGAGTCAAGTTTGCCACTTGAACTTATCAAAATATGGCAACGTTCCCGTACACCTTTCAAAGAAAGAGATTACGCTGAGATTGAAGAGGGAATTGAACATAGTGGGGCTAAAGCTTTTGATAAATTAGAGGGTCTGATAGAATTTTTAAAGCAGGAAGTTAAAAATGCAGAACGCATTTCCTTTGTTGCTGAAGGATTTGAACCTTCCCTTCCTCTAAAACAGGGAAAGAGAGAAAATAATCCCCCTAAGATCCACACAGCGTCTGCATTATTTGCTGGAAAGACCAACTTACCGTGTTTATTTTGTGATAAAGATAACCATCTTAGCCAAAACTGTTTTAAGGCAGCCAAGATGTTGGAATCAGACAGATTAAAGAGGGTACAGGATGCGAAAGTTTGCTTTAAATGCTTGAGAAAGAATCATTTGAAGAAGGATTGTAGATCTTTTGTAAGATGCAAGCGTTGCCAAGGACCTCATTTTGAGATAATGTGCAGAGGAACCTCACATAGTCAGGAAAATTTAAATTGGAGGTCAGATAACAGATCTCACAATAGTTTAGCAGAGCAGAATGAGGGGATCAGTGAGCCTGTAACAGCAATGGCGAATCAAGTATGCACAAATAATATCTCTTTAATGACTCTCATTGTAAAACTTAAAGGGCCGAAATGTTCCAAAATGGTAAGAGTGCTTTTAGACTCTGGTAGTCAAAAATCTTACATCAGAAGGTCTCTAGCTAAGGAGTTAGACTTACCCAAGGTGGGAGAAGTCAAATTGAATAAATTTTTGTTTGGAGGGCAAACCACAGGAGAAAAGGCTCATTCAATATTTTATTTCCAGTTGGACAATGTTGATGAGGGAAAGGCTTTCAAAATGGAAGCGTTAGAGGAAACAATAATTTGTGGCAATATTTCACCCGTTGAAACAGGACCCAGGCAATGGGAATTGGATAAGAAAGGAATCACTTTGACTAAGGTAGACAATAATTAAACCGAAATAGACATCCTAATCGGTGGAGACTATTATGGGCAACTTCTCACAGGAAAAATTGAACAGCTGGCAGGAGGATTGACCGCAATTCAAACAGTTCTTGGTTGGACTTTAATAGGTAATACCTCATCAGAGAGACCAGAGACAAGTGCTCAAATGGTTATCACCTTACTTACAACCCAACAGAGAGTAGCGTCCTTATGGGAATTAGAAACAATAGGGATACGAGATCCTACAGAGGTCATCTCTGTGAAAGAGAAAAATGTTCTCATGCAAGAAAATTTTCGTGAGAAAATCTGTCGAGGCCATGATGGACGTTATCTTGTATCTCTTCCATGGAAGGAAGGAATTGGGACGATACCTAATAACTTGGAAATAGCCAAAAGGCGCTTGGAGGCTATGACTCAAAAGTTGACACAAAAGGGTCAGTTTGTTCCTTATGATGGAGTCTTCCGATCCTGGTTCAGGGAAAACCTTATAGAAGAAATTGACAGGGAAGACATCAAACCTATTGGACATTATCTACCACATCGCCCGATATATAAGGTTCAGAGTGAGACTACTCCTATTCGACCCGTTTACGATGCATCATGTAAAGCAAGTAAGAGAAGTTTGTCTCTAAATGAATGTTTAGAGACTGGACCTAATCTGATTGAAATTTTACCTGAAATCCTGATAAGATTAAGGGAAAAGAAAATAGGAGCCATTGCTGACTTCCGCAAAGCTTTTCAGACCGTAGGTATAGATGAGAAGGAAAGATTCCACAAGGAATACCTCGCCATGCTCGTACAAAAGATGAATGAAACAGAGGGTAGAAGGTTTCTTCCAGGCGAAGTTGTGCTGATTGGTCGAGATGATCAAAAAAGAATATTCTGGCCACTAGGCAGAATCTTGGAACTGTACCCCGGGAAGGATGGCAGAGAACGTGTAGCTAGAGTTAGGACTGCTATGGGTGAATTTGTAAGACCGTTAAAGAGACTTTTCTCTTTGGAACTTGGTTCTGATATTTCCAGGGAGGTGAGATTACCTAAGACAGAAGGGATCAAAGCCCAGGAGATTCCAACAGATGGAGAACAGTCAATTTTTACTAGGTCTGGAAGAGAAGTAAAAAAAACCTACGAGATTGGGGGTGTACACCAATAATCTTTCCTAATTAAGATTTTTTTTTTTGTATTCCCATACAAAAAGGTGGGAGTATGTTAAAAATAGATAATTTATAATTGTATGCTTTATAGATTTCCCCCTATTATTATTATGTATATGTGATGATGAGTTGCTGTCGACTTATCTGTGATGAGATCCTGTCGACTCATGTAATATAGGTTGAGAATTCCAGTAGCTTTTGTAGAGATCCTGTCGACTACTGAAATAAAGTTGAAGTCCTGGTAGCTCTTGTTGTACTGTGTTGACCAAGAGGAACAGTCAGGATGTAGAGTTTTCCAGTACCTCTCTGCACCTTGGAAGACCTTTAAAAGTTCTCACAAAATACAGGCAGTCGTGGTCGAGGCAGAGTGGAAAGCTGGGGATATCCACACAAAAAACGAAGACACAGTTGCACTAAGAAAGTTCCGTAAACAGATAAAAGTTGAGCCAGGAGCGAAAGATGGAGATAGACGAGTTCTTCCTAACTACATGTTGGAGGAGGTCGACATAACATACGACCGACGCGGCTTGCACTAAGGGTGAACTGAACTCAACTGAACTGAACTGTACTGAGCTGTCAAGCCACTGTAAGGTGATGTATTTATAGGGTAAAGACGGGGTGACCTTATGTGACATGGGCGTTTCTGAGAAAAGGGGGGCCTTGGCATGTCCAGGTGTGAGAGGGGTCTCTGCATTCCACCACATGTGACAGTGTGGGTGGCCTTGTTTGTGGGAATTGTAAATCTACCTGATTTATGAGTTCCATCTTTAGACTGTTGTTTTGGCAATACTATGCTCGATCTCTGCTTTAGCTCAACTCTTAAATCTATTACAGATTTTATTTATTTATCCACTTTGTACAAATTACATTACATAGGGTGATGTAAAGACACAGATTAATCATGCGCATAATTACTTATAGATGTGTCTCTATATACAACATGGCAATCTTGTTATAAGTTATCTACACCATATGAGGTTGTTGTTTTAAATTACCATATATATATTTTTTTATTTTATTTTTGTTGCCTCTTTCTCTTAATGGGTGGAAAGGAATAAAGAATGGAAGGAGCAAAAATTGTAAACAAACAAGACATCGCCCCCCCATCCCATGCGCGAGCACCTATGCGCGGTGACGGGGAGAAAAAAGAAGAAAGGACAAATGGCAGCACCGGGGAAATATGAGCTCGGGGAAATATGAGCTCCCTGCCTCAGAAGGAATGAGTAACCACGTGTGAATGAAACAAAGAAGAGAACGCGAAGAGCGTCGTTATAGAATTGCGCACCAATTAAGTGGGTTGCGATATAGTTTCCTGTTAAGGAACAGAAGAATTAATCTGGAAAATTATCTCAAGTGAAGAATTATTTCAAGTGAACTCTTGATCAAATTTATCGACCGAATTGAAAACAAGATTTGTTTTTTTTTTTTTACAAAACGGAAGCTTAGATAAGTATTTGCAAACTTTGTTTGAAAAAGATTTTGCCTTTCCACCCCTAGTTATTTTGCTCTCTACATTATTTGTTTGTATGTATATTTAACTTGTATCACTTGTTTTGTTTATTCTAATTTTAAATATATCTAACCTTTTGGCCAATTTGATTATCACCCTTTTTATCTGTTTATTTATTTTTATTGCCCAGTCATTTTTGATAAGCAAAATAAAATATATATTTAGGCCATTTTTGTTAAATTGTATTTCTACAACTTGTGCAAACACAACTGGTGAATCTCTATTTTCAATCTGGGTAAGATTGACCTTCCCCACATTTTTTTTTTTTTTTTCAAATTCAACAGTAATAGTATTATCACTATGGCGTCATACTTGACAGGTATTTTGTGCTTTAGTTCATAACAGTGTTCCGACAATATGGTGAAAGAGAAAATAAGTATATTTATAAATAAGACTGAACCCCGTTAATTGATGGTCCAAACCTCAATAGGTGATCTTTTCAAGGCACAAGAGAAAATAAATTTCAATTTCTATAAAATGTGTAAATTCATTTGCTCTTACATCAACAATTCTTTTTTGCTTATCCCTAGTACACTTGGAACAGGCCATGATAATCATGGTGAGTAGTTAACGACTGCTTTTACTGTAAATGCATAACATGTCTACACATGTGAAAATCAGTTCCACTTTGCACATACAAATGTGTCAGCGCCCCGTTTGTTTACTTGCAATTGCTGGTGGGGTTGGACTTTTGCAAGAATCGGGAGCCACTGGAGCATTTTTTTTAATCAGAAAAAATGTACCCAATGCGGGAATCGAACCCGGGTCTTAACGGTCGAAAACCAACGGTTTAGACCATCCTTCCACAGATCCCCACATCAACGATGATATTAGCGAATACAGGTATCATGAGAATTGTGAGTATAATTGTTAGTACAGTTGTACTAATATGTAATTGATATTAAAACTTTATCACTATAAATGTTTATTGCATGAAGATAAACTCTCAAGATACAATTCCAGCTATTCATATAAAATAAAAGGATTTAAAATCACGAATGTTTCTTTTATACATAAAACAAACTTCTACTGTCCTTACTGCGATGAAAAATATATATTGGGAGGGCTTGGCTCATCAGTGGTGAACCCTCCCAGCGGTTTCGCCAATTTAATCCACCAGACCGCTTCTCAGAGCTCTAAAACTGTATTGGACGATTCTGCTTATATACGCAGCACTGAAGGATGGAATCTCAGAAATGGTTTTCAAGAAAACTATGAACATAAGCTTATAGGACAGTAGAATTACATTCAAATGTAAATCCTTTCATTTTAAATTTCAATTTAAATTTCATTCTAAAATGTGGGTCGGTGGAAGGATGGTCTAAACTGTTGTTTTTTGACCGCTACGACCCGGGTTCGATTCCCGTATTGGGAACTTTTTTTTTTTAATGCTCCAATGGCGCCTGATTCTTGCAAAAGTCCAACCTTACCAGCGAGTGCAAGTAACCAAACGGGACTCTGGTACGTTTGTAAGTGCAAAGTTGAACTGCTTTTCACATATATAGACATGTCGTGCACTTACAGTAAAAGCAGTCGCCTACTTCTACCCACCATAATTATCATGGCCTGTACCACGTGTACTTGGGATAATAAAAAAAAAAACTTTCCCAAATACATTTCTGTGTCATCTTGAAATTTATCTTTCCTAATTTCCCACGTGGTAATATTGATTTTACTTTTAGAAAACGATCTCAATTTTAGATAATTTTAGATACTAACATATATTTTGAATATTGTTGTGCATGTGTAATAATCACTTATTACAAACATGTCTCGATTTTATTTTTAATATTTGAACTTTTGTAATTTCACTCTCATATGAACAATCATAATCACTAATATTTTAATATTTTACTCTATTCATTTTCACTTATTTATACCGCTGGTTCGATGGGAAAACTCCCCTCCTGAAAACCAACTCACAACTTAACAGATCAGACTTCACCAGGGTTCCCCGTCTTAGAATAGGCGATCTACGTTCAATGATTTTCACAAGTGGATCCAAAACCTTTCCGAATTGCACCAAATGTCAGGATTCTCCAGCGAGCCCAGAACACATCACATCGGGCATTGCCGAACAGACATACAGACATCTACCCAGCTGTGGTCATCGAGGCGATAAAGAGGCCTTCAGGATCTGGTCTAGACTCCAGACCTGGGACAAGAAACAAAAACATATTTATATGCACACATATACAGCTCTATTAAGACCACCGGTATTATACAAATTCACCACAGGAAAGAAGTATAGATGGAAATTCTATACTCCAGGCAGCGCAGAGCCCAACAGCCTCCAGGTCCGACGCATGTCTAGTGAATTTACTTGTATATATGGTAACGAATATTTATTTTTTATTAGCATATTATCATTTTTATGTTTATATATTTTTCCTATTCTATAAACTTCCCTCATTGCTTATCTTTTGTTTATCATTCTTAGTTTGTTTTTGCCTTAAATGAATTGCTGTCTAATTCTGAATTTTGCCTTTCCTAATTTTCCACATGGCATTGTTGATGTTACTTTTAGAAAACATCCAAATTTGAGATACGTTTATGTACTTATTGTGCATGTTTATTAATCACTTATATTTTGATATTTTACTCTAATCATTTTTACTTGTTTATATAAACACATGCAGCTCTATTAAGACCATCGGTCTTATACAGATTCACCACAGGAAAGAAGTATAGATGGAAATTCTATACTCCAAGCAGCGCAGAACCTAACAGCCTCATGTCCGACGCATTTCCAGTGGATTTATTTATATATATTGTGTAACGAAGTTTTTATTTTTTATTAGCAGATTATCAATTTGTTGGACGATGTGTTGTACAGCCTGTAAGCCAGGTCAGTGCTTGATTTTCTACACTCTAACTCTGAAGACATATGATATACACTGCGTGACATTGAAAATGGAACACCAAGAAATAGTGGCCAGAAAGTGATGAAACTCGGCAGACAGAGAGAGACAGGGACGAACAATAAGTGATCTTTATTTCAAAATGATAGTCATAATACAGAGCGAGAACGGCGTCGGCTTAGTAGCAAGTAGGACCACCGCGGACGGCGATGCACGCAGCAACACGTCTAGGTAGAGAGTCAATCAGAGTACGGATGGCGTCCTGAGGGATGGCTCTTCATTCCCTCTCAACCATTTGCCACAGTTCGTCTTCTGAACGCGGCTGTGGCAAGGCATGCAAACGACGTCCAATGATGTCCCAGACGTGCTCGATTGGTGAGAGATCAGAAGAGTACGGTGGCCAGGGAAGCATCTGTACATCTTGCAGAGCTTGTTGGCTAATGCGAGCAGTGTGCGGTCGGGCGTTATCCTGCTTATAAAGGGCATTGGATACCCCCAGAAGGTAGGGGAGTGTCACCGGTCGCAGCACATCATCAACGTATCGTTGGGCCGTCATAGTGCCCTGAATACGAAGTAAAGGTGACCTGGAATCATACGCGATTGCGCCCCAAACCATGATTCCACGATGTCGCACGGTGGGGCGTTCCACAATTGCTGCCGGATTGGACCTTTCTCCACGTCGACGCCCCACGCGTACACGGCGACTATCACTGGACAAGCAGAAACGCGACTCATCTGAGAACACGACCCTGTGCCATTCCGTCATCCACGTCGATCTAGCCCGGCACCATTCCAAACGTTGGCGCCTATTCGGTGGGGGCAGTCTTCTTAGCGGACGGCATGAGTGCAAGCCATTAGCAACCAATCGACGGGAAATGGTTCTGGTCGAGATGGAATGATCTACGGTGTCTTGCACATGTTGCAGGTTGGCGGTACAAGTGGCTTATGGGGCAGCCACTGCTTGTCGAAGGATACGCCGATCCACACGTGCTGACGTCACTCTGGTTGCACCGACATTCCTATAAATTGCCACATTTCCTTGTTCCAACCATCTTCTCCACAGTCGGTGCACCGTGGACCACTCAAGGTCACCTACGCGCCAACGATGACACGTGATCGTAGCCGTCCAATAGGAGGGCGCCGGCCATCCGTGACAGAGGCGGCCTATGACTGATTGATTAGGATTAGGATATGCATTTATTTAAGGCGCCAATTTATAATTGTAACAAATAGTATTTGAATAAAAACATTCAATCGGGTAAAACACGGGCGTTGCCCGGGTCATTCGGCTATTTTATATATATACACGTTCTCTCTCTCATTTTATCTCTATATATATAAAAGTCAATGTCTGTCTGTTTCGCGATAAACTCAAAAACTACTGAACCAATTGGTACCAAATTTTGCATGTCGCTTTTTATAAACCTGAGGAATATTTTAGGCTACATTTTGATTAGTATTTTTGGCTATTTCTTTTTTTTTTTCATTTGAAGAACTCTTTTTTTTTACGCGGAGTAATCCGGAATGTAATGAATACCCAAATATGGCCATTTTTTATACGCATCGGTGGGTCAGTGGTAGAATGCTCGCCTGCCACGCGGGCGGCCCGGGTTCGATTCCCGGCCGATGCTTTTTTTTTTTTTTCAATTTTTAAAACTCATTTATATTATATACTAGACGTATGACCCGGCTTCGCCCGAGAATTCCCCCGATTGCAATTTCCTTCATATTGAAAGTACATCAATAATAAATATTAGAAGTGTCATAGAATAGCAATACAGAAGTAACACATAAACTACAGGAAAAAAGTGTGTGTGGTGGCAAAAATTGTATTATATTAGTGTTTAGGTATTTGATTTAATTAATATAGTTCATATTATAATATATATTATATATAATATAAATGAGTTAAAAATTTGTAAAAAAAAAAAGCATCGCCCGGGAATCGAACCCGGGCCGCCCGCGTGGCAGGCGAGCATTCTACCACTGAACCAGCGATTCTTATAAAAAATGGCCATATTTGGGTATTCATTCCATTCCGGATTACTCCGGAATTTTTCAAATGAAAAAAAGAAATAGCCATCGGGGGAATTCTCGGGCGAAGCCGGGTCATACGTCTATATTATATATAATATAAATATATATTATTATATCAACTATATTAATTGAATCAAATACCTAAACACTAATATAATACAATTTTTGCCATCACTTACACTTTTTTCCTGTAGTTTATGTGTTACTTCTGTATTGCTATTCTATGGCACTTCTAATATTTATTATTGATGTACTTTCAGTATGAAGGAAATTGCAATCGGGGGAATTCACTGGCGAAGCCGGGTCATACGTCTAGTCTATTTTTATATATTTAAATATATTTATTCATATATCTATCATTATTAATCTTATTTATTCATTTGATGTATTTAACCTTATATAATCTTATATGGACGTTATAATAAAGTAGTTTCAATCTCAATCTCTCTCTCTCTAAACCTACCTATTACCATGGAAAGTTGATTTCAAATATTAGATTAATAACATTTCAACAACCCAACTAACAGTGAAATGCATACAAGCTGCGCCTGTATGACATTCCTGTCGCGGCCAGAGAATTGTTGGAGATAATAATTTTAAAAAGATGAGAGTTGTTGGATCGATGTGTCATAAATCATTACGTTGTATTTACGGGACATTTAGGTGGTAATGATGTGCCGCTCCCATTGATTCTGGCGTTTTTTTACCAACTTGATCTTGTTGTTTCCACTCGCGCAGCTGTCGATAAGTATGAAAAATCAAATACAATTTCTTTTTCCCGGCACTTCAGCCTTTATTATAGAACACAACTTTAAAAACATAAATTTGGTGTAAATGGTATCTAAAAAGAACTATATATTTTTAAAATTTTATAAATATATAATCTTTTTAATATTATATTTTTATTTATGATATTCTTGAACCACACAAAAAGAATTCGGCAAGAATATATTTTATTTTCTCAACGTCTCGACAAAAATAGTTTGTCCTCGTCATAAAAAATAAAAATAAAGTATTTGGCGAGAGGCTAAAAATTATTCTGAGGTTGCAAGGGCGTTGTGGCCCACCGTACGTATTACATCCCAAACACGATGCGACCCCAGACATCTCTAATCATCTGTACCATCTCGGCGACCGTCAAGACAGTGAATTAGGTGAAATAGAGAGAAAAAAGGCCAAAATTTGCGCAAATACAAATTTTTAAATAGTCCATTAAAATAAGTAACGTATATCTCTCTCCTACGTCTAAATCAAAATATGGTTAGA